>PVJS01027172.1:0-26446 GCA_004027185.1 Glis glis | reverse complement strand
TTTTTTTTTTTGTAGTACTGGGAATTGAACCCAGGGGCATTCTATCTCTGAGCTACACCCTCAGCCCTATTCTTTATTTTGAAACAGGGTCTCACTAAGTTGCCGAGGGCCTTACTAAGTAGCTGAGGCTGGCCAAGAACATGGATCCTCCGGTCTCAGCCTCCCAAGTACTGGGATTACAAGCGTGCGCCACCACACCTGGCTCAGTGCAGGTTTTTAATCTTAGATTTTCTAGTTAATAGCATCATTTATTTCCCCCTGAAAATATAAAAATGATAGGAAATTATCAATGTTTGTTCAGGAACCAAATTTCATTATCTGCCTTTTGTCAAATCTTAAGTTGATAATGCTCCAAGTGAAGGTGTTTTAACTATCCCATATTACTAACTTCCTTGCTTTGCTATCTTGGTTGTATATGCATATTCTATCGAAATTTGTGACTGATCAGTGAATTATATGCACATTCAAAAATCACCCTCATACTTCAATTATTAAAATCATTTGTATATGCAACATTTTTAAACCAATACTTCTTTTTGGTCAACAGATGGAGAAATTCAAATTTTACATCTTCTATCCAGTTCCATGTAAATAATTATTTATGATCCTGATATTTTAAATGAGTACTCTAAATTCAATAAGATTATGGGATTTTTAAGTAGAATGATATCAGTGTTTAAGATTGAAGAAGAGACTTAAATAGATTATATCCTTTGTTATTGTTCTTATGGTGTTGAATTCCTGCCTTTCTAGAGTTGAACTTTTAACATTTTGAAACCAAATCAGACCAACTCTTTTCTTTCTTTATAACCATTATTTGTTAAGCTCTTTCTAGGTGCAAAGCACTGTGCTAAGCTCTTTCAAGTCCTCTGTTGAAGTCTTCCTTGTAGCTCCAAATGCTTTGATTATATATATTTGTACTAACTTTTAACTCTAGTGATACTGTCTTGTAAAATATATTGGTATATACTTTTTTATTTTATACTATTGAATTAGTATTTACTACTGAGCTTCTATACTAACTGTTAAGAGACTCTTCCTCATCTTTGCTTATCTTCACCAAGTATTTAGCACGTTGCGAAGTGAATGTAAGAGATCATATTTAGATCCTGAGTCTAGAGTGAGGATATGGCAGGGAAATGTTTGGTTCAGTGTGAGGGCAAGTTTTAATGTATAAACTCACACTCTATCATTTTCACAGAGATAATGGAGTTCACAAGAGCAGCATTAACAACCTTAAAAAAAGTCATGAAAGGGTAATTTGAAATTATAAGAGAATTAGAAGAACTCAGATGGACTTTGGCAGTTAGGGTGGTTGAATTGTGGGTTTCCATTGTCGGTGGTTAGGATTCAGTTGTTGGGATGGGAAGAATAGTGGATGTATATGTGTTTGATGTGTATGCATACATGCATGTATATATGTAAATACACACATATGCAATATTTAATATATAGCTTTATATGCATATGTATGTACACACATGTAATAAACATACATAAGTTAGTTTCCTAAACCAGATACTATTGGTTCATATTGTTTATGTATACTTTCAGAATGACAGCCTCTAATTCTTACAAATACCAAATTCTAAAAGGTAAGAAAAGCCCTATTAAAAGTCGGGCATGGTGGTGCACACTTGTAATCCCAGTATTTAGGAGGCTGAGACTGCAGGATCTGGGTTTGCGGCCAGCCTCAGCTACTTAGTGAGGCTTTCTGCAACTTAGTGAGACCCTGTTTCAAAATAAAGAATAAGAAATAGGGCTGGGGGTATAGCTCGGAGGTAGAATGCCCCTGGGTTCAATCCCTGGTACCGCAAAAAAAAAAAAAAAAAAAAAGGCCCTATTAAGCCAGACATGGTGGCACACGCCTGTAATCCCAGTACTTGGGAGGCTAAGACAGAAGGATCACACTTTTGAGGCCAGCCTCAGCAATTTAGCGAGACCCTCATTAACTTAGCAAGGCCCTGTATCAAAATAAAAATTAAAAAGTGCTGGGGGTGTAGCTCTGAGGTAGAATGTCCCTGGGTTCAATCCCCAGTACCAAAAAAAAAAAAAAAGAAAAAAAAAGGAAAAAAGAAGGAGTAAAGCCCTTTTAATAGAATGCTAGTCTGATTCTTGGTCCCCAGTTCCAAGTACCAGATTTTAACAGGTCCATATAGTGGTGACTCTTTTAATTTCTCTTAGTAAACTCAGAAATAGTAGCACTAAAGTTATTAGGTAGATGGATAAGTGAATTTGTCAGTGAAAAGATATACACTTCATGACTCATTCTTGTGAACTATAGTTAGTAGGAGGTACTTTTCAGTAAGGGTATTCTTTTTGCGTGTATGTGGTGCTGGGGATTAGACCCAGGGGCATTTTACCTCTGAGCTATACCCCCAACCCTATTTTGTTTTTTATATGGAAACAAGATCTCATTAAGTTGCTGAGAGCCTCACTAAGTTGCTGAGACTGGCCACAAACCTGTGATCCTTTTGTCTCAGCCTCCCAAGTACTGGGATTACAGGTGTGCGCCACCACGCCCAGCTAGGACATTCTTAAACTACCTTAGAAAGCTTCATCTAAATCTCCAAAATAGTATTCCTACACCTAAAAATATTTGTTTTACTATTATTTATATGTTTAGGTAATAGAATCCACTATTCCAAATAGTAAGCCTATAAAAGTGCTTGGCATTTAGTAGGTACCTAATAACTATTTGTATTGAGCTGGGCGTGGTGGCGCACTGTTGTAATCCCGGTACTTGGGAGGCTGAGACAGGAGGATCGCAGGTTCGAGGACAGCCTCAGCAAGTAGTGAGACACTCATCAACCTAGAGAGACCCTGTTTCAAAATAAAAATAAAATTGGGCTGGGGATGTAGCTTGGAGGTAGAATGCCCCTGGGTTCAATCCCTAGTACCAAAATAATAATAATAATAATAATAATAATAATTAGTAATAATAATAAAACAATAATAACAACAATGTATTGAAAAATGAATTAAATGGGAATTGACTATCCGCAAACATTTTTTCATAAACATATTTTATTTTCATAGAAGCATATGTGGTGAACATTCCCTAAAATGTGTTTGTGAAATAGAAACTGCTGTTCTTACCAAACATCAGAATTTTAAAAACTAAAAAGAGGCTGGGTGTGGTGGCCCACGCTTGTCATCCCAGTACTTGGGAGGCTGACACAGGAGGATCATACGTTCAAAGCCAGCCTCGGCAACTTAGTGAGACCCTCCACAAGTTAGTGAGACCCTGTTTCCAAATAAATAAAATCAGGCTGGGGGTGTAACTTGGGAGGTAGGATGCCCCTGGGTTCAATCCCCAGTACCCAAACAAACAAAACAACCTGAAAAGAAATCATAAGTGCATAGCTCAAAGAATTATCACAAAGTGAACATATCCTTGTATACCACTTGGGAAAATACTTGAAAGCCTAACTTGTTTGCAATAAACAAGTTATTCTGAATTATAGATTAATGTTGGTTTGACTTTTGAATCTTTGGTGAACAGGACAATACAATTTTAAGTTTAAGTGGTATGAAATGCCAATGTAATATCAGTCCTAGTGCCTATGCAGTAACAGTAGCAATTTCAGTTTTCAGTGGTCAGAGACTTATATTTGTGCTTTTGTGAATAATTTGAAAAGTTCTTTGTAGGTATCCAAATAACCATAAATAACAATTGTCTGTCCTTATTATCTGTGATGATGGAGGCAATATAGTGAAATATAAGTAAGCCTATTCTAGTTAGTTATATTGGTTCCTACATGAAAGTTTCAATCATTGCTTTAGTATAGTACAGGACAGCCTCATGGAGGAATTAAAAAATATACTAATGGACCTTGTACAAATTTTTTGGCTCTCTTCCTTGTCCCCAAGTAGTAAAAGCCTAAAGAAACATTCCTTATTACTGGCTTTGGGATAAGTTGGGAAATGGCTCTTTTTAGACACCTTATATATGGAATAATTTTATGGAAATATGACTTAGAACTGTGCCTTACCCTGATATACTCCTGTATATTTTTAACGAACAAGTTTACATAGCTTTTCTGTGCCTTTCCATATCTGTTTGCAAATAAACCAGTGAAATAATGTTAAGGAAAATAAAATAACACTTGTGTTGACCCATTCCCTGGAGGTTCTAGTTTAGCTAGGTTAGATCTCACTATGTAAAGTAAGTGTTAGCTAAGCATTTTGTTGAAGTCAGAGTTCTGAAAAACTTTTCTGTTTGGTCCATATTTACTGACATATTGTTGGACTATTTGGAAGGGAAAAGCAGCTTGAATGTGTGCGTGCTCCATCTTCCCTGGTGATGGTAGGCACACTACTTTGGTCACTAGGATGTAGGGGGGAGGAAAGATGGTGGTCTTTATTCACCATGAACATAACAAATATGACAACCTATATTTTTATACCTTTTGATACATTGTTTCAATTTAAAATTCCTTAGTTTTAAGGCATTGATTTTAAGGAAATAACAGGTTTATGAGTTCAAATTCAGCCTAGATTATTTCTTAAAGCTTGCTCTTTAATTAAAAAATACATAATACACAATGGAAAATTTCCCATACCCCCTATTTGTGCAATAATAAATATGAATATATAGTCTTATGTCCTTCTATTTTTACATAGACTTTTTTATATAGTTACAGAACACTTGTTAGCACGAGTGATTTTTGAGGGTAGGATTCCAAGTATTCAAAGATTTAAAAAATGTCTTTTAAACATAGAACAAAAAATTGGAATGGTTAGCTTTAAATTCAGCCCTTTTTTAACTTTTGTATTCCCTAAAAATACCAAACCTTACTAATAGCCAAATCCCATTAGCAAGAGGAGAGAAATGAGGGCAGCTTGCCCAGCCCATTCATGTCTGGCTCTGTGACCACTTGAGAGAAGTAAGCTGAAAAGTACAAGAGGGCTGGTGAGAAAGAGGGGAGGACCGTAACAGGGCAGTTTCACCTGTCCCATCCTCTACCCTATTTGGGAATAAACAACGGCTTAAAGCACAATAGAAAAAACAAAATGGAGGAATATATAAGTATGTACTAATTGTGCCAGTTACTAAAACTCTCAAGTTGTCCTCCCTCTCTCTCTCTCTCTCTCTCTCTCTCTCTCTCTCTCTTTGTTTTTCTTTTTGGATACTGGGGATTGAACCCAGGGCACTCCACCACTGAGCTATACTCCCCAGCCCTTTTTTATTTTTATTTTTTATTTTGAGACAAGGTCCCATTAAGTTGCCCAGGCTGACCTTAAACTTGTGATCCTCCTGTCTTAGCCTCCAAGCATGGGATTTGCAGGCATATACCACCTCTCCTGGCTACAAGTTGTCTTCTTTTCATATCAATACAAGACATTTACATGAATCTGTATTTGCTTTAAAAGTTTTGATATCCTTATGAAAAGGTTTGTAAACATTAATAAAAAAAGAATCTTTAACAAGACAGACTCAACTGCAGTTAGAAATAGAAATGGCCAATTGGGTTCTAAACCTGCACTGGCTTTTGCATGTCTTTTTTCAGTGGCAATATTTTTTTCCCCTTCAAAATGCTTACCACTTTCCACACATTTCTTTCTTTTACAGATGTTGCCTAAGATGGAGATTTGGTGAATTAAATATACAAAGTGTTGGATCTTGTGTTTTATACCTTTGGGGAGTAGGAAAGACTAAAATACCATTCAAAAAATGTGTTTGTAATTTTGAGAAAAAGCTGGATAGATTTTAAATAATATTCTTGTACATACTTAAGTTCATCAACTAAAGATAAATTAATCCTATGGAACTTTAAACATTACAGACATTCCACTGCCCTTCTCCCAAAAAGATGTCATTTCGAAAAATGGATCCTAGCTGTACAATAGGATTTTACTGTCGAAATGTTCAGGACTTTGAGCGAGCTTCTGAAGAAATCACTAAGGTACCTTTATTTAAAATATTATAATAATATTTGTGAATGATTTATTTTTATTATAAACAGCTTATAAGAAGACAAAAATATATAAATTATGATTCTTTTATAAAATTTCTCCTTTACTGTTAATATTATTAAGAGATTGTGAACCAGAAAATAAAACTATTTGGGGTGTCTGAGCATGAGACAAGTACCAGTGACCAGTTGAAAGTATTGATTGTTCCACTAGGTGGCACTGTTGAAATAAAAATCCTGCAAACTGTAGACCTGGGCAAGCAATTAGGTTATATTCTATTTGAAGAGGATTTTAAAGGGCAATCCCTTAGGGGTAGAAAAAAATTAATGAAGTATTTGATCAAGCCAAATTGTGCATTATTTCTTGTTAGCCTAGGTGCTTTTATTTTTTTAAGAGAAATGGTATTTTTGGATTTCTCAGAACTACTTTATCAAATGAGCGGTGTTGTTACCTTCCAGAAAGCTGTCTAATGTGATCTATTCCACTTACAGGTCCTTTGAAATAGGTCTATTTCACTTCTTCTCATTACCTTTAAACTTCTGCATGTTTTTGTTCCTTGAGTACTGCTAAAACATTTACAGAGCCTTAATGCCTGTCTATGTTTAGTGCTAGAAATAAAAAAGAGTACTTAAGAAGTGAGTATAATTGGATAGGTCTCTTTATTCGTATCAATAGTTATGGATTATCCTTTTATGGTAAGTAAAACCAGTACTAGAGTCATTTTGGGGAATTCTTAACTTGTGTCAGCTATAATATTAATTATTGCTGTTTTACATCCACTCAATTTTACACAGGAAAATGGACATAATAGGTTGAAATTTTTTTGTGTGTGTATGGTACTAGGGATTGAACCCAGGAGAATTCTACCTCTGAGCTATATCCCCAGCCCTATTTTATTTTTCATTTTGAAACAAGGTCTCACTAAGTTGCTGAGGGCCTGGCTATGTTGCTGAGGCTGGTTGTGAACCTATGATCCTCCTGTCTCAGCCTCCCACATACTGGGATGATTATAGGCATGCACCACCATGCCCAGCTTGAAACTTTATTTTATTTTATTTTTTTGCGGTACCGGGGATTGAGCCCAGGGGCGTTCTACCTCCGCACTACACCCCCGGCCCTATTTTTTATACTTTATTTTGAAACCGGGTCTCACGAAGTTGCGGAGGGCCTCACTAGAGAGAAAGAGAGAGAGAGAGAGAGAGAGAGAGCGAGCTGAGGCTGGCCGCGAACCCGGATCCTCCGGTCTCCACCTCCCAAAGTACTGGGATTACAAGCGTGCGTCACCACGCCCGGCTTGAAACTTTATTTTAACAATGTAAAAATAGAATGAAAAGTTAAGTAAAAAGTCTCATGTAAGATAGTTTTAGTTTACTTAAGCAGACAAGTAAAAAAGTAAATTTAACAGGAATATGACAGAAAAATGAATGAGGAGAAGAGAAAATGAGATAAATGAGAACCTTTCTTTATTCTTCGTTTCTCAGTTTTTGTCTTCTTATTCTCCCTTTCAACATGGAAGGCATGGTGAAGAGAAAAAATTTTGTATTCTCTATTTTCCCCTCCTTTGTTACTTGAAATTAGTGTATACATTTGTTTATTTTAGTTTGATAGTTCTTTGTTTTTATAAAGTATATGCATATACTAAAACATACAAAAACAGGTGATATTGTGTAATACATTGATGTTGATAAACATTTTCCATTGAAAAGTTCCATTTCTCAGTTTTCATTAATTTATTTTCTGTTTAGATTAATATAAGTGTGTTTAAAACAGTAGAATAGGCTATTCCTGGAATAGAAATAAATTAAAATTTTATTACCAAATTCTTAAAAATTTACAAGTAAGTTGTATATTGATATTTTCTGATGATAATTATTGTGGTTTTACATTGGAAAAATAATTTTAAATTATTCTTGATACATCACAATAATTTGCATTATTAAGGCAAAGAATAACTACATTGAAATGTCTTTTGGAAGTACTGAGAATTTTGTAAGAAATCAGTTAACTTTGTTGTTCTTCAGGTAATAGTTTTTTGTTGCAGTATCAAAAACTCATTTTGTCAATGAAAAACTTGGCCATTTACTTTTTCTTGGGGAGTTATAAGTAGTTTTCATTTTTTTAAAACTGAATTTGGCATTTTCAGTTAAACTATTGTTTCCTTCTCTTGGAAAGTTAAAACAACTTAAAAATTATTTTTTTCTGTAGTGGATGTATTTTTAGCTTTGTTATTTTGAAAATGAAGCTAAGTAGTCTAGAGTCTCATGTTTAATTTGTAATGCTCTATGAATGAATATTCTAATTCTATGCTGTGTAATTTTTAAATATTACTAAAAATTGCTAAATGAATTCAGTGTTTAGCAGAGTTCAATCTAGTGAGTATCTGAGTAATTATTGTATACAAAGCATAAAATGACCAACATATATTCCCTGCTTTTGAACAAGATATAAAACTTCTGCCCTCAAGTAACATTTGTACTTGAGGAGGGGAAATAAGACAAGTAGACATATATTACACAGAATATGATAAGCATCCATATGAAAGTAGAAATAAATTGATGGGGAAGGAAGACTGTTGAAATGAGAGAGATGTCACATTCAAGTCAAAGTACTTTATTGTGACGGTGATATTTAAAATGAGCCTTGAAGTGTAGGCTTAATTTCCATTGGCTTAGTGAGAAGGAGGGGTACTTCAAGCTGAGGAAATAATAAGAGCAAAGGTACAGGAGAAGGAAGTATCAAGTCATCTAGAGAATGGCAAGCAGTCCAGCTTGCTAGGTGCCAAGGACACATACCAGGCAGGATTTCTTTCTTCTCACAGCCTGACTCAGAACCCCTTGGGGTATAGCCCAGGAGCCGCCATTGCTTAGTCTTATACACTAAACTTGAGAACCACCATGGAAGACAGGACAACCCAAACTCACACTTTGAGCTGGTTTTTGGTGGCACTAGGGCAAACATTTTATTTATTTTATTTTATTTTTTTTGTGGTACTGGGGAATGAACCCAGGGGCATTCTACCTCCCAGCTACACCCTCAGCCCTATTTTTTATTCTTTATTTTGAAACAGGGTCTCACTAAGTTGCAGAGGGCCGCACTAAGTAGTTGAGGCTGGCCAAGAAGCCAGATCCTCTGGTCTCAGCCTCCCAAGTACTGGAATTACAAGTGTCAGCCACCATGCCCAGCTAAATATTTTAATACTTGGGTTATTTATTTACATTCATGTTAGAAAAATATAACTTGCATATTACACATATGATTTCCCATTTTTATTGATTGTATAATGCTATGTAAATTATAAATGATGAAAAGAAAAATATTCATCAATCATAGTAGAGATGACATATATAGCAAAAATAGTGAAGGTAATATATAAATGTCCACAGTTTAGGAAACACTGGTATAGAAATAGTGAAGGATGAGGCTAGAAAAGTCCATTGAAATAATATTGTGGAGAGACTTGAATGTTGGGGTGAAGAAGTATTTTAATAATGTATTACTTTTATTATATGAATTTAAATTTCAAGCATATAGAAATACAGAGAATAATATAATAAATGTCCATGTTCTACCATTGAGCTTTTGAAAAGAATTAATATGTAATTGAAGTGGTTATGTTTCCCTAGTCTTATTCCTTTTCTTCCTTCCCAGTGATAACTACTGTCCTGAATTAGCATATCATACCCGTACTTCATATATCCATAAATAGCACATCTTTCCTTGTATGTTATTAAACTTTCCACCAGTGATATCTTTATACAAAAGGATATATATGTTCCTGTAGCCTTCATTTAACAGTGAGTTAGAGATTATCTATATCTATTCATGTGGGCCTATCATACTTATTTAAGCTGCTGAATAGTAGTAAGTTCTATAGTACACTACTTTTTATTTAAACTTTCTTTTGTTGATGGTCACTTAGCTTGTTTCTGAGAACCTGAAATTGCTTATTTCATTTTTTAATTGCAAGTAATTCTTTTGGCGGGTACTAGGGATTGAACCCAGGGGCATTTTACCTCTAACCTATACCCCAACCCTTTTTATTTTTATTTATTTTTTTGGTGGTACTGGGGAGTGAACCCAGGGGCCTTCTACCTCTGAGCTACATCTCCAGCCCTATAAGTTGCTGAGGCTGGCTGCAAACCTGCGGTCCTCCAGTCTCAGACTCCCAAGTATTAGAATTATAGACATGTGCCACCGTGCCTTGCTATAAATAGTATTTAAAGAATATTCTTATACATATTACTGTATGCATATCTAGTACTTTAGTATTACATTAGATACACTAGAATAGAATTGCTGGGCAGAGGGTATGCAGTTTTAGGTTTGCTAGATTACTGTCAGATGCTCTTCAAAGTGATCACATGAAGCAGTATATGAGAATTTCCAATGTCTCACACTCTTACCAACACTTAATATTGCTAGACTTTAAAATTTTTAACCAGCCTCGTAGATGTAAAATAAGTATTGCTTTGTAGTTTTAATTTGCCTTTTCCTGATTGATAGTGAGGTTGAGCACCTTATCAAGGTTTATGGGCCCATTTAGTTTCCCTTTTGTGAATTTCCTATTTATTTCCTTTCTCTATTTTTCTATAGGGCTGTTTAACTTGAAGGAAATCTTTATAATTCTGGATACTACTCCTTTATTGACTCTCTAACAAATATATTGTGCTAGACTACTATTTTTACTTGTTAATGGTGTCTTTAATTTAATACAGTCAAATTAATTAATCTTTTCCTTCTTATTGAATTGAATTTTTTATAATGATACGTCCCTTTATCTCTAGTAATTTCTTGCCTGTTTTGCGCTTTGTTGTCAACAACTTGAATCCTTTAGGATTTTAGATTCCTTTTTTTAAAAAAAAGACAGTCAGTATTGCTCTTTCTGATGCCCTTCATTCTTATATTACTCTGCTTCCTTCTGGGATCATTTTACTTCTCTCTGAAGAACTTTATTATTTCTCTTAATGCTGTTTGCTGGTGAAGAATTCTCTCAGTTTTGTTTGACTACATCTTTATTTTGCTTTCATTAAAAATTGAAACAATTACAAATTTACAGAAGAGTTGAAAATATCTACAAATAACTTTTTTTCCTGAACCATTTGAGAGTAAGTTAATACACTATGTCTCCTTATCCTCATTATCCTTTAACAATTGAGTGTGCGGTTGTTATAAACGACATTCTCCTGCATAACCATAGTTCAATTATCAGTGTCAGGAAGGTAGCATATACATACTTCACCATCTAATCCTCAGAAACTATGCAGGTCTCACCAGTTATCCCAGTAACGTTCTGTGTCCCAAAAGGATCTAGGCCAGAGTACTATGTTGCATTTATGTATCTTGAATCTCCTTTAGTTTGGAATAGTTCTTCATCGTTCTGGACTTTCACCTGACCTTGATATTTTTTAAGAAAACAGGACACTGTAAGTAGGGCTGGGGGTGTACCTCGGAGGTAGAATGCCCCTGGGTTCCATTCCCAGTACCGCAAAAACAAACAAAAAAAATTGTCTCACCTCTTTCATTATTCCTCTGGTCCTTCGTTACTTCTTCCTTGGGGTTATTGCAATAGCTTCCAAACTGATCTCCCCTGCTCTACCTATAGGCTGTTATCAACACAGCCACCATAGTGATTTGGTTTAGAATGTAACTAAGATTGTGTTAATAATTTTTGTTCGGAATCTTATAGAAACTCTCTGATTCATTCAAAGTAAAACCCAAACCCTTACAAACCCATAAAGCCTTAAGGGAATCTCAATGGAATCTGTTCCCCTACCCCATTACCTGTGTGACCTCATCTCCTACCACTCTCCCTCCAGTTGTCTGAAGTCCAGCCACTCTAGTCTGCTTGGAAATGAGAGGTACCCTCCTCTCCTGTTTCAGAGTTTGTTTCCTGTGCTTAGTTTCCCCTTCTTACAGATATTCTCATGGTTCTCTCCATCACTTCTTCCAGGTCTGTATTCAAGTGCCACCTACCTAGGCCTTCCCTGGCCTACTACCTTTAGACATCTGTAGTTCCCCTCCTCTGTTTTATTTTTCTCCTTAGCACATATCACTATCATTGATTTAAGTATACACACACACTCTCACATACGTATACGTATGTATATTCTGCTACACCATACATGTATACATTCTGCTTATTTATTTATCATCTGTATTCCACTGGAATGTAATCTTGACAAAGACAAGGATTATTGTTGTATCCCCTGTGCCTAGAGCTGCTTGTCACATTGTAGGAGCTCAGTAAATATTTGTTGAATGAAAGAATGAATTAGAATCCTTGTTACAAGTTTCTCTTGCTTATAAGTTAGCATGGAACCCATTTGAGTTATAGAATATCTTCTGTATTATTATCTCCTATTCTGTTTTATTTTCCTTCAATTGTTGTGGCTTTCTCTTTTTTTTTTTGTACTTTGAACAGTGACCTTTCTTTGTTTTATTTTAATTTTTTTTGGTACTAGGGATTGAACCCAGGGGTCTTCTACCTCTGAGCTACACCCCCATACCTATTTTATTTTTTATTTGGAAACAGGGTCTCACTAAGTTGCTGAGAGTCTAAGTGGCTGAGACTGGCTGCAAACCTGTGATCCTCCTGTCTCAGCCTCTCAAGTACTGGGATTACAAGCATGCGCCACCACGCCCAGCTGGCTTTCTCTTAAAATTTATTATATTCCATTTATTTAGTAAATAATTCAAAATATGTCTTTTTTAAAAAACCAATATTTATCAAGGTAACATGTGCACATTTTTTTTTTTTGTACTGGGAATTGAACCCAGGGGCACTGTACCTCTGAGCTACACCCCCAGCCCTTCTTCATTTTTTTCTTTTGAAACAGGGTCTCACTAGGCTACTGAGGCTGTCCTCAAGCCTGTGATCCTCCTGTCTCAGCCTCCCAAGTACTGGGATTACAGGTATGTATCACCATGCCCCATTTATTTATTTTTTAAGTCTATCTCTTGTGTCCCAGGCTTCTATATTTAAGAACAAAGTAATGGGTGATGCAGGAATTAAAATCAAGATTATCATTGAACTTCATTTTCCCTCCAACCAGTTCCCCCAAAACTTCTTGCCCCCACGCTTTGTATTTCCAATTCCTTCCTAGTGAGTGAAGAACTTAATCCCCAAAGTCCAGGTTCTCTTTCCCTGTCTTCTCCCCTTTCTTCTGCCCCGCCCTTCATCCCTGGGATGGGCAGGTGCGCCTGTTTGAACATGCAAACATCTTACGAAGTGAAATTGCGATAAAAGTCTTGTGATGAAAATCAGGAGTCCCCTTGGCATGTTACTTCCCACTCTAACGAGCATCTCCTCAGAGGTAGTCAGTTTTAGCTTCTTTCAGGATTTTGCCTCTACATTTCCAAGTAACGTGCTTATTCTGTTATTTCTTGATTAACCATTTTAGACATTGTCTGTAGAGTACCTGAGGGTTTAGCTCTCTCCTTCTCTCCATTTTTCCTTCCACCAGTCATACTCCCAAGTGCAGTTAGAGCACAGACTTTGTTAGATCCCATTCACTGTTCACATCATTCCTCCATGGTATTGTTCACTAATCCCGGGATGCGTTATGATTACATTTTTTTCTAACTTTTGTTTTTCTTGGAGTTACTACTATGCTTTCCCCCTTTTCATGTCCTTTGTTTCTCCTGTACCTATTTGTTTTTCTAACTGTTCAGTCTTATCAAATACCTAGCAGTAACCTTTTCTATGTACAAATGTAGGAAAAATAAGTCTCTCCCCCCCACCCCCTTCCTGTTCTTCTTTTCTGGAGACTTAATTCTGCCTGTTTTCTGTTCACTCCAGTCTTAACTGTTTTGTAGGTCTGGTATAGAATTATCAGTTTGGAACTTCCTAATGCTTCTTTCTTATATTGGCTCTTCTATCTTTTTAATCTTTTAGTTTATTCTCTTCTTTTGCAGAAGCATACTTCCTAGTACCATTCTAAGAAATGGATGTGGGCTGGGGCTATAGCTCAGTGGTAGAGTGCTTGCCTAGCATGTGCAAGGCCCTGGGTTCAATCCCAGCACTGGGAAAAAAAAAAAAAAGAAATTATTGCACCAAGAAAAGGATGCCTAGATTGTAAATATTTTTAGTTCTTGAGTGTCTAATCATCTTTATCTTTTATTGATATCTGATTTGGTACAGAATTCTAGAATTGAAAAGAATTCCTCCCACCCCTTGAACTTTAGGGGCATTGCTCCACTCCCTTCTAGCTTTATTTATTTATTCATTCATTCATTCATTTATTCATTCATTTAATTATTTATTTGCGGTACAGGGGATTGAACCCAGGGGCATTCTACCTCCGAGCTACACCCCCAACCCTATTTTTTTTATTCTTTATTTTGAAACAGGGTCTCACTAAGTTGCGGAGGGCCTCACTAAGTAGCTGAGGCTGGCTGCAAACCCGGATTCTCTGGGCTCAGCCTCCCAAGTACTGGGATTACAAGCGTGTGCACCACGCCCGGCTTCTTCTAGCATTTAGAATTGCTGTTGCAGTGTTTGATTGGGAATCAGCCTCCATGGGACTCTTACTGTGTGCTCTCAAAGAGTACCAGAAAAGTTTGCTGCTTCTTCTAGGATAAACATTCCCATTTTCTCCAGTGGCACACAATTTCTCATGCCCATCATTATTTTGGTCATTGTTGTTTTGAAATCACTTTAGTATTTATGATTATATTTCCTAGTGGTCCTTCTTATAGTTCTGGGTTCTCTAAGTAAAACCTGAGGAATTTTTTCAAAGATCTCTGATTTCTTTTAAAATCTTTAGGAACTCTGGTTTCTTTTAAAATCTTCAAGCCAGGCGTGGTGGCGCACACTTGTAATCCCAGTACTTTGGGAGGCGGAGACCGGAGGATCCGGGTTCGCGGCCAACCTCAGCGCGCGCGATCTCTCTCTCTCTCTCTCTCTACCTGGTGAGGCCCTCCGCAACTTTGTGAGACCCGGTTTCAAAATAAAGCATAAAAAAATAGGGCCGGGGGTGTAGCGCTGAGGTAGAACACCCCTGCTTTCAATCCCTGGTACCGCAAATAAATAAATAAATAAATAAATAAATAAATAAATAAAATAAAATAAAATCTTCAAAGGCTTATAGTTTGGTTGGGAAAGACATGAAATGGACATTAAAGATAAATGACTGTAGAGTATATTTAATAAATGCCAGAAGACTAATATTATAATAATAATGGCAACAACAATGATAAAGCAAACACATTAAATGCCAGGTAATTTTCTAAGTACTTTACATGTATTAACTGATTTAAATCTGCACAACAACTCTGTTAGGTACATACTATCATTATGACATTTTACAGCTAAGGAAAATGAGACAGTCTGGTTAAGTAACTTACCCAGGATTTATGACTTATAGTTTATAAGTATCAGCCAGATTTTGAACTGAGGCCATCTAGTATATTTGTTGCAATCCATGAACTTATAAAAATCCTTTCTGCCCTGCCTATTCACCCCCCCCCCCAGCAACTGATTTTTTTTTTTTAACTGTCACCATAGTTTTGCCTTTTGGGATCATACAGTATTTAGCCTTTTCAGATTGGCTTTTTTCACTTTGAAATATGCATTTAAAATTTCTCTGTCTTTTGTTGGCTTGGATAGTTCATTTGTTTTTAGCACTGAATAATGTTCCATAGTCTGGATATACCACAGTTTAGTTATTCGTTCTCCTACTAAAGGACATCTTGGTTTCCAAGTTTTGGCAATTATGAATATAGCTGCTATAAACATCTGTGTGTAGGTTTTTATGTAAATGTAAGTTTTTAACTAATTTGGACAAACCTTTTACAGTCTTTAGAAATAAAATATACTCAGAAGAAAATGGAAAAACAATAATTCTCAAAGCTTGAATCTATAAATATTATGCATAAGGAGGCCTAAATTTGCAAGAGGGTTCGCAAAAAGTAGATGCATTTTATAGTTAAAGGGTAAAAGTTTCCTTTCTGACATTTTTCCCTGGGGCACAGATTTGAATCTTATATAGATGATCAACTTAGACCTATACTCATAAAATCAGCTGACTTCTTTCTTGAGCTTGAAAGAAAGGAAGAAAAGATGATAATGTTAGCTCTGCTATGTTGATCTCAAAATGATATAATGTGGACACTTGCCCATTAGATACTGGACTTTTACAAGTGACATTAAATGCATGTAAAATGACAATTTTGTAGTATATTCCAACTCTTAGCTGGTGGTGAAAGATGATTCATCAGATGCCAGCCCTCTCTGCCTCTTATTTATCATTTTCTTTTTTTGCGGTACCGGGGATTGAACCCAGGGGCCTTCTACCTCCGAGCTACACCCCCAGCCCTATTTTTTTTTTATACTTTATTTTGAAACCGGGTCTCTCGAAGTTGCGGAGGACCTCATTAAGTAGCTGAGGCTGGCCTAGAACCCGGATCCTCCGGTCTCCGCCTCCCAAGTACTGGGATTACAAGTGTGTGCCACCATGCCCGGCTTATTTATCATCTTCTACACTTTTGCCTTTATCCTTTATTTTTGTAGGATATAAATAAAATAAATTAGAGCAATATATAAATTTAAAGCATGACATGGATTATAAGATCTAATTTTTATCTCCTCTAGTTTTAATGCTTGATTGTTTTTGAATAGTTCATTTCTAATGAACTAAAAATATATTTTATATTAAATCTCATTGAACTATTTTAAATTTTATGTTGTATCTGTATACTGGACCTACCTGTTTATTTTAACCATGTTTCAAGAGAATCTTTAAATGTAATATATAAGAATTTGATGATTCTTCAGTTGAATGTTGACATTTTGGAAAATTTAGTTTTACCCCTGAAATTACCATTTTAAAGCAAATTCTATTTAACTGATCATGATTAGTGATTCATATAAGTGATGTTGATTTTTTTCAGCATTCTCTGTAACTGACTTAAACTTTTCAGAATCCTTATGTGGTGCTGATTGCCAGTAGAAAGTTTTCTTCTATCAAAACATTCTTCATTCAAAATTTTTTATTCATTTTTTATGAAAATTATTTATACTTTAAAATAGAACTTGTTTAACAGAAAGACTTAAAGTTGTTTGCAGTGCTTTTGAATCCCAAATTTACAGGCTATAAAAGTTGTGGGTGTTCTCACAAAATTCTAGGCATTGCTTTTTTGTATATAATGCATATTTGGATGTAATATGTAATTATAGATAATTACTATGTATGAGAACACTATTATTCATGTTGACTAGATTGTTGCAGAAATAATTCAGTCAGAATATTTTTTTGAAATATGGAAATCTTTGGAAAAGATTACAATTTATTTTATTGCTTTCAGTCTTAACAGTTCCGTGAGATAGGGAAATTAGATGTCTTTTGCCATGTTTTATAGATGATAGGTAGAGTGATGTGTTCAAGATAACATTGGGGCAAATTGCAGAACTGAGATTAGAATGGACCTTCTGACTCAGTTTAATGCTTCTTTTATCTGTGTTAGGTTAACAAATAATCTTTCACATTATTTACCATATTCAGTGATACCATTTTGTTGCATGTATATTGCTACTACCTAAAGAAGATAAACAGCTTAACTCTTTAAACCTTCAAACTTTATGCCTTCAAACTAATGTGACTAGAAGACTTACTTTGGGGTGGGGTGGGGGTGGGAATAGGCATATAACTTAATTTTTGATGATCTAGTCCTAAGGAAAAAGCATGTATTTGCCTATAAATAAACTGTATAGTGCTAATCCACTTTAATCTTTGGCCAGAACCATTAAAACTGTAGCACTGGACTAATGCAAATAGGAGAAGCTAAGAAGAGAAGTTCAGGGATAAAACGTTAGATTTTTGTGATGTGGTCCTAGTGTGTACTATTGCAGCCAATGAGGGATCTTATGTACTTTCTCTTACAGATGCTGAAAATTTCTTCTAAGGAGAAATATCCCTTGTTTACTTTTGTAAATGGTCATTCCAGAGACTATGATTTTACATCTACTACAACCAACGAAGAAGACCTTTTCTCAGAGGATGAAAAGAAGAGATTAAAAAGATTTAGCACAGAAGAGTTTGTGTTACTTTAAAGACTGACTCATTTGTGCTTGTTGAGAAGAACTCCTTTGAAAGGGGAAAAATGAAGAGTAACAAGTACACTCGAAACTGTTTTCTTAGATATCGTAATTTTATATGTTCTTTAAAACAAGGACCATTTGAAAATACACAAGTTTAAAGATATTTTTCTGAAAGAGAAATGATTTAATGAATCTTGCTTTCTAATGAATATCAAGTGCTTCTGGCCGCATTCCTATTACCCTAAGATCTGCTAATGAAACACTACCTTAACTCTAAGCCTTTGGTCTTCAGAGTCTTCCACCTGAGCCCACTGGTCTCCTGGAGGTTTCGTGATACAGACTTCTTCAAAGACTGGGATCACCAAGTAGTTTCAAAAGCCTCAGCTTGTATTAATGGCTAGGAGACCAGAATAAATCTCCAGTCCTACCTTAGCCTCCTGCTGTTAATGCAACCAGAAGATCCTTTTGGATGTATATTGATAATTAGATAGTATTTGTTAGCTGTGATGTGCGTACAGTTATATAAGCAGAGTTTTGAGTTAGGGTAGTACTTAGCACTATGATTTTATAATGGCTACTCGTTATGCTTGCTGTTGAGCCCTCAACGAGGAGTGAATATAAAGTATTGGTTTTTTCCACAAATTTAAAGGTTATGTTGTTATTAGTAACTGCATCCATTCAAATCAGACAAAGGAAATTATAAAATAGCAGTAGTGTTTGTTTCCTATCTCAAAAATGAAATTTTGTGGGAATTCAACTTACTATGCCGGTTTTAAATCTAAAGATAAGTACCAAGAAAGACATCAAGAAATCCTCCTTTATCTTGATTTTTGCTATTTGTTTAAAGCAGTATAGTAGCGTTTAGAAGCTGAAGCCATTTACAAGGTAAATCTGCCTTAAGTGTATTATTATGTGTTACTTAAAGGCAAATTTGTAATATAAAAATACAAGTGATTATTGAGCCAGGATTATAAAGTAAATACTTTAATAAAGATGTGAGAACATAAAATGCCTTTGTTTGGGTTTAATGTTGGGATTATTTTAATCCTTCCATTTGAAAAAATCATTATCTCAAATGAATTCTATTTATTTATTATTATGGTAAATAATGTTGTTTCTCTGAAAGTAAAATATTAACTTATTTTATGGAGTTTCCATGTTTCAGTGTGGAAAGGTGACTTATTAAAAAGACATACAATTTGGTATCCTCTGAAGCCATTGATCTATTCCATCAGAAGAGCCTATTTGTTTAAAGTTGCATGTAAAGCCAAAACAGAGAGTGGGTGGATTGCTTTAGTATGCCTGTGTAGAAAAATCAGGTTTGACATTTCCCGGGGAGGGTGGTTTATTGAGTTGTAATAGTCTAAAATCTAAGATTTTCCTTTGCCCTGTACCAAATCTGGACAAATTAAGTCCAATACTAATTTTCCTAGGATGTTAAAGCAGTATAGGAACAAAGAGCCAGTGGCATTCCAGATTATACGCTGCAGTCCTTTCATCTAAGCTATTGCAATTTGCTGCAAACAGCCGCAGAATTCACAGGATTCGACAATAAACACATCAAATGAGCACAATCGTACCTTCAGATGAGTTATAACTGGTCATAAGTGTTCTCTTATAAGAACTACATAAAAACTTAAGAGTTACATAGTAGCCTTGTTTTTATCCTAGCTTATTTAGAGATCATTTGTAAGTAGAATTTTGGAATAAGACAAAACTGCACCTGGACAAAGATAAGGTGAGAAGAGACAGAAACTTCATGTTGAATTGTAGTAAAAATACTGTACTCAGAATATTGAACAAACAAATCTTAACAATACAATCATCCACATGACTGGGAATAAATGTTCAGCATCAGAAATGATTAACATGGTATATGCATATAAAAGTATTTAATCTTATGTATGATTGAATGAATGCATGAATGAAAATTGAGAGGCTGATGAGTTTATTTTGCTTGCTTGCTAATTCAGCTTCATCTGAGGACCAGCCAAAAGTTAGGCTAATCTTTTATTGGGAGGACAGCAACAAAACTGTTATCATTAGGGCAGGGTGTGATGGTACATGCCTGTAATCCCAGTACTTGGGAGACTGAGACAGGAGAATGGCAGGTTCGAGGCCAGTCTCAGCAATTTAGCAAGACCCTTAGCAACTTAGTAAGATTCTGTTTCAGAATTTAAAAAAAATTAAAAAGGCTGGGGGTGGAGCTGTGAGGTAGAATGCCCATGGGTTCAATCCCCACTACCAAACAAAAAACACAAAAACTCCTGGTTTCAGGAGTTTGTTTTGAACACAGATTTTATTTCAAGTTTGAAGAGCTGGTAAATCAGTAAAGCTTATGGATGATCTCTTTTAGCCTGGAATACAAGAACATCGAAAAGGACAAGATTCTAAGAAGGGCATTTTATTAGAATTGTGTTGGGAGGATCCTCCATTTGGACATCAATAGTAAGATACTGGATTTTACCATTAACATTTCAGAAATGAATTTTCTAAATTCTTGATATGACTTTTTGACAATAAAGGTTTCTTTTGTCTCTCCTTCATTAGATTTGACACTTTGAATCCCTTTTTGTCAATGTATTAACCACCAGCAGGCAATTTTGAAAGTCATCATTTGCTGAATAAGTGAATGAAAAGATCCTTTATAATAAGTATAAGTATATAAAAAAATTTCCCTGAGGTACTCATTTTCTGTTTTTACATTAAACCAACCCCATTAAATCTGTATCAGTGAGAAGACAACTTTAGAGGGATAAAAGTTTAGGTCACTTTTGTGTTCTGTTAACACAGGATTTAACATTGTCCAGTGGCCAGTATATCTAAAAGTATATATGTTAATTCCAACTTGGTTTTAGAAGAATTAAAGAAAAAGATCAGCAAGAATGACTTGTCTGTAATATATCCAGTTTTGGATCAGAAATATCTTGTTTTTTTATAGAGATCTCTAGTTACTTTCTATTAATCCATGTCAGAAAGCACTTTATTTCTGGTCAAATCATGCTAACCCAGCTTTTTTTCTTTTTCTCTAGTTTCCTTCTACTACTAGGAAAAAGTTTCATTTTCATGCATCATCTTCAATAGCTTACATTTGACAACTAAGTATTTTTGACTATTTTTCATGTACAAGCATAAAAAAACTGTAAAGGGTTTTCCAAAAACAGGAAACAAGAAGAGAGGCCGATAATGAAAAGAATAATTTGTTAATATTAAATCACTATATGAATTGTTATTGAGACATGTATAAGATGAGGAAGAAACTGAGAATTTAAAATAGTGATAAAATAGAAACAAGGTATCCTTAATGTATGATAGATGCAATTCCTTGGAAAGATAAGAGATTATTTTCTATAAAAAGAAGAGCAAATGGATTCCAAAGAAGTTTTAGAATAAATATCAGGTGATATTTATTATAGCCTCAGTATTGTCAATCAACCACAATTCAATAGTGTTATTCACTGAGTGGTCTGAGGTACTGAATTGACAAGGTGAAATATCAGACCAGGAAAAATTGGAAACATCCTATTGATTCTAAAATATAAATTTTATATCATTTTATAGTTTGAATCTTAAGTCAGTTTAAAAATCCTAAGCATTTTTGTGTGACTTTCATGGTTATTTAAAGACTTTTTCCTTGCCTATAAACTTTGAAAAATATTATATTTAGAGTTGGTATTGCAGACACATTTCGAGTTAGCATTTCCCTCTCTTTCTTTTTTACAGTCTTCCTTGACATTATTGGTGGCAAGCAATGGCCCAAAACATTCACAACTACAGTTATAAAATTTCACTTATTCTCTCACAATGATAAGAAAAATATGTTAAATGTGGAGAATACATGTTTGTTATTAGGTAGAAAATTTACGTTTTTTACTGTGCTGCCCTTTAACCAATTCCTCCAGAAATTTAGAAACCCAGTTTTCCAAGATTGTCATCCAAGAGGGAGTAATAAAAAAGTATTCTATAGGGACTTATCTTTCATTTAAATTATTAAAATTTAAATTAATTACAAATATGCTAATATATTTGTATTTTATACTAAGATCATATAAATTAACAGAAATTGAGCATCATGGGTTTTCAAAATTGTTTTTAAGCAGGAAAGGTAAATAAAGATAAGTTGGAAATCCAATAGAAGTCTGAGAACAAAAATATGAGAGAATTATTGACAGCATATTTGAGTGTTTAGACAAATACTGACACATAAAAATATATGAATTTAAAAGGTCTGCAGGCTGGGATGATTTAAAATTGGATGTAGATATTGCAGGAAATAAATACTGACTGATAACAGAAAGTGGCTAGGGGGCTGCCATGCTGCACAGATAGCTCCAGGAGGCACTGTTTTTAGTGTGTGTTGTGTGAGGGGTATGCCCTGGAGTCGTGCCAAGTGGCATCTCTGCTGCTCGTGTTTACATACTGCTTGCTTTGTACTTAGCATTGTTCTCCTTGGTTCACTTAAAATATAGGTCATGAATTTAAGAGAGGAGATTAGATCTGGAATTACTAGGACAAGTAATACGAGTCCTGGGACTTGGATGGTCAACAATAGTTCAGGTCAGGAGAGTTCAAGGTCAAGAGTCTAATTAGAGCATATTTAAATTATTCCCTAAATACTTTAAACAGATATTAAAAATACACCATACTTTTGCTACTTCAACATGTTACTTACATTTTTCTATAGTTCATTCTCTTTTAGGTTCATGTTCACATTATTCTTTAATAGGTTGAATTTGGATTCCTGTTTGTTTAACTGTGTTCTATTTGATGAAGAGGGCCACCAACTTATTCAGTCCTTTGTTTTGTTTTGTTATGGTACTGGGGATTGAACCCAGGGATGCTCTGCCACTGACCTACACTTCCAGCCCTTTTTATTTTTTATTTTGAGGCAGGGCCTTGAACTTACAATCCTATCCTCCTGTCTCAGTCTCCCAAGTACTGGGATTAGAGGTGCATGTCACCTTGCCCAGCTCAGTCTTTCATATTTTAATTTATATAAGGACATTTTTTTATGCCTCTGACTTTTGTCGTGTTCTTTCCTGTGACTTGTGACTGGTTCCTAGACCTGAATCTTTGCTACTTTTATGGCTGCCGGCCCCATGTCTGTATGTAGAGATATTCTTATTTGTATATGTAATTTGTTCCTGTAAACAAATCAAACAGTGAAAAAAATTGTTGAATGTGACATTCAACATTGAATGTGAAAGAATTGAGTAATAGATATTTTATTTTATTTTTAATTTAATTTAATTTTTTGCGGTATTGGGGATTGAATTCAGTGGCATTCTACCTCTGAGCTACACCCCCAGCCCTATTTTTTATTCTTTATTTTGAAACAGGATCTCACTAAGTTGCGGAGGGCCTCACTAAGTAGCTGAGTCTGGCCACGAACCCAGATCCTCCGGTCACAGCCTCCCAAGTACTGGGATTACAAGTGTGTGCCACCACGCCCGGCTAGATCTTTTAAAACAATGTTTTAAGGAAGGGTCTGTCCCAGGGAGTTTAATATATTATAAAATATTAAAAACTATTAAATTATTTTAATCATATTGGCTTGACATGACCAAAATGACGTAGTTCCAGCATTTTATAGATATCCTTATAGATATTTATAGATATTTTTGTGCTTTTATAGAAGAGTAAGGTTGACTGACTTAAAGTTGACTTCGAATATACAGTTGCCTGAGCATTTCACTGAGGGTAATGGTATTTTATCTGTATATTTATTAGATTAAATTACAAAACCTACATTTCTTACCATTAGTTTTATCACTTTCATTTTTCTGTTTTCCCAACATGTTTACAAAATAAGTGGTAATATAAAATCCAATAATTGTATGACCTACTATTTATGTTGGTTTAGGGGTTTCAGATTATATATGTCTATTGTCTACATAAGCCCAAGATAAGTCTTTTTGTTATAACCACTGTTTGTCAGCTTTACATTGCTATAACAAAATGCCTGAAATAATAAAGAGGAAACACTTATTTTGGCTCAGAGTTCTGGAGGTTTCAGTCCATGGTTACTTGGCCCCATTGCTTTCAGGCCTATATCAAGGCAGTATGCCATGGCAGAAATGCATGGTAGAGGAGCTTGCTCACCTCTTGGGAAGCTAATAGAGAGGAAAAGGGGGGCCGGAATCCCCAAGTCTCCTTGTTGACCTCACTTCCTTCCATGAGGCCCCACTTCCTAAAGGTGCCAAAGGCTAGGGACCAAGCCTTAGACACATGGGCCTTTGAGACATTTACCTAAATCAGAGCACTTCCCAGTGGGTGGGAATGGTATATCATGGTTTTCTCTTATAAGTAACAGCTTTGTTGAGATATAATTCATATATATAGACAATTCACCATTTTAGAGTATACATTTCACTGGTTTTTAATTGGTCACAATTGTACAATGATCACCATTATGAAATCCCAGAACATTTTCATTACTCTAAAGAGAAACTGTGTACCTATTGTCACTCTCTATTCACTTCCCCTCGCCTTCCCACTCCCAGTCCTGTCAACCACTAATCTACTTTCTTTCTATGAATTTGACTCTTTTTTTCTGGATGTTTCATCTAATCAGAAACATACAATATCTGGCCTCTTGTATCTGACTCCTTTCAGTTGGTATAGTTTTTTCAAGTTTCATCCATGTTATAGCATGTATTAGCACTTCATTCTTTTCTTGTAATTGAATAATATTCCAGTGGATGGATATGCCATAGTTTGTTTATTCATCAATTGAGGGATATTTGGGTTGTTTCTACTTTTGGGCTATTTTAGATAATGCTACTATGAATATTCATGTAAGTGATTTTATGTGGGTTTCTGTTTTCATTTCTCCTGGGCATATGCCTAGGAGTTGGAATTGCTAGTCATGTGGTAACTTTATGTTTACCTATGTGAAGGACTACCAAGCTTTTGTCCAAAGTGGCTAATGTTTTACAGTCCTACCAGCAGTGTATGAGGGTTCCAATTTTTCTATTTCCTCACCAACCCTGGTAATTGTCTACCTTTTTTATTTTAACCATCCTAGTGTATGTGAAGTGGTACCTTATTGTAGTTTTTATTTTCATTTTCCTAGTCACTAATGATGTTGAACATCTTTCCGTGTACTTGTCATTTTTATATACTCTTGGAATTAATATACAAATTATTTGCTCATTTTTAAGTTGGGCCCTTTAGCTTTATATTATGAAGTTATAAGACTTCTTTGCATATTCTGGATACAAGTCATTCATCAGTCGTATGCTTTACAAACATTTTCTATCATTCTGTGGGCTTTTTGCTTTCATTGTGGTGTCCTTTGAAATACAAAGGGTTTTCATTTTTATAAAGCCCAATTTTTGTTTTCAATTGGTCATGTGCGTTTTGGTGTTATATTAATCCACAATCATAAAGATTTACTTTTAAGAGTTTTATAGTTTTAGCTCTTACATTTAGGTCTTTTATTCATTTTGAGTTGATTTTTGTGTGGGACGTGAGGTTGATATATCTAGTTATTCTTTAGCATGTGGATATCCAGTTGTCTGGGCATCATTTGTTGAAAAAACGATTCTACCCTTGAATGGTGTTGGTATTGTTATTAAAAAGCAATTGGATTCTAAGCCTGACATGGTGGCACACAGCTGTGATCCCTGTACTTGGGAGGCTGACACAGGAGAATCTCAGGCTTGAGGCCAGCCTCAACAATTTAGTGAGAACCTCAGCAACCTAGTGAGGCCCTGTTTCAAAATAAAAAGTAAAAAGGGCTGTGAGTGTAGCTAGGAGGTAGAATAATGCCTTAGGGTTTCATCTGGAAGAGGAAGGTAGAAAGGGAGGGAGGGAAGGGAAATTGGATTCTTAATTCTTTCTCTCTTTCACTCCTTCCTTTCTAACTTCCTTCCTTTTTGTCCCCCACCCCTCCCCCTTCTCCTGTCTCTCTCCTTTTTCCTGCTCCTCTGTCCCCATTCATTTTTGGTGCTGGGGATTGAACCCAGGGCCTTGTACATGGTATGCATGTGCTATATCACTGAGCTACATTTCCAGCCCCTGGACTCTCAATTCTGTTCCATTTATCTGTCCTTACTCCAGTACTACACAGTCTTGATTACTGTAACTTTGTAGTGAATTTTGAAATTGGAAATTGTTAATCCTTCAACCTCATTCTTTTTCAAGATTGCTTTGGTAACTTTGGATTTCTGTATTTTCTTTATTTTCTTTTTTTGCAGTACTGGGGATTGAACCCAGGGGCAGTCTACCTCCGAGCTACACCCCCAGCCCTATTTTTTATTCTTTATTTTTTTTAAACAAAATCTTGCTAAGTTGCAGAGGGCCTCACTAAGTAGCTGAGGCTGGCCATGAACCCAGATCCTCTGGTCTCAGCCTTCCAAGTACTGGGATTACAAGCGTGCGCCACCACGCCTGACTGGATCTCTGTCTTTTCATACAAATTTTAGGATTTTGTCAATTTCTGCAAAAATTTTCCTCATTTTTTCAAACTTTTTTTTTTTTTTTTTT
>PVJS01027171.1:15454-26546 GCA_004027185.1 Glis glis | reverse complement strand
TGTGTGTGTGTGTGTGTGTGTGTGTGTGTGTGTGTGTGTGTGTGTGTATTTATATATATGTATATTTATATATATGTATATTTATTTATATATATAAATACACACATACACACACATACATACATACATAACATATAATGGGACACTACTCAGCCTTTAAGAAGAAGGAAATTCTGCAATATGTGACAACATGAATGAACCTTGAGGACATCTTTATGCTTTAGATCAGAAACACCCCTCAAACTCCTGTGTTGAAGGCTTGGCTCCCCAATGCAGCAGTGTTCAGAGGCGGGGATCTTTGAGGGGTGATTGGATTGTGAGGGTCTAACCTCACCAACAGGTTAATCCAGGTATGGATGCATAGCTGAATGGGTCACTGGGCAGTAGTGGAAACTTCAGGCGGTAGGGCCTACTTGGAGGAAGTACGCTCACAGGGCCACGCTTCTGAAGGGTGTAGTTGGCTCCTGGCCCCTTCCTCTCTCTCTCTTTTCCTGCTTCCCAGCCGCCATGAGGTGAGGCGCTTCGCTCCGCCACGTGCTCCCCACCACCATGACATTCTGCTTCACTACAGGCCTAGAACAACAGAGCCAAGTGACCGTGAATGGAAACCCCCCAAACCATGAGCCCAAATAACTCTATCCTCCTTTTAAGTTGTTTATCTCGGGTATTTTGTCACAGCAATGCAAAGGTGACCGACACAGACATGATACTAAGTGGAATAAACCAGTTACAGAAAGAAAAATACCACATGCTTCTACTTATGTGAAGCACGTAAAATAGTCAAATTCATAGAAACAAAGAGTAAAATAGTGGTTGCCAAGGGCTGGGGGAAGTGGGGATTATCAATGAGCATGCTGTTTCAGTAAGGTAAGATGAATAGATTCTAGAGATTTGCTATACAATATTGTACTCATATCAACAATATTATAGTGCACACTGAAAAATTTAAGAGGTTAGATCTCATGTTAAGTGCTCTTGCCACAACAAAATAAACTATTTTAAAAGGTCACATAGAAAGTAAATAAATAAAATGTGGGTATAGCATAAAGAATGACAATAGAATAACCCATCTGAACTCTCAGTTTAAGCAATAGGACACTTCACCAGGCATGGTGACACACGCCTGTAATCATAGTACTTGGGAGACTGAAACAAGAAGATATCAGGTTCAAAACCAGCCTCAGCACCTTAGTGAGGCTCTCAGCAATTTAGCAAGACTCTGTTTCCAAATAAAAAATAAAATAGGACTGGGGGTGTAGCTCGGAGGTAGAATGCCTCTGGGTCCAATCCCCAACACCACAAAAAAAAGAAAAAAAAGGAAATTTCCAATTAACCTCCAAATTTATGCAATATGAAGCATCAAAAACATGTGTCACCAAATCTGAAATTAAAATACTACATATAAAAGAACAGAGTAGGGCTGGGGATTCAGCTCAGTGGTAGAGTGCTTACCTCGCATGCACAAAGCTCTAGGTTTGATCCTCAGCAACACGCACACAAGCACAGAATTGAGTTAGTGTAACTTTTCTGGACCCTAGTTTAATTAATCAAATTATATTTATTTTTCTGAAAGTTTAATTATATAATCAATACTCAAACATTTAAAACATACAAAATGGCTAAGTCATTTGAAAAACTGTAGAAGAAAGGGTGGACAGGGTAAATAGACTAAAAGATCAATTATTTCTCTCTATGACAACCAAGATGAGCAAATGATAAGAGTAAATGAAAACAGGATTCATAAAGCAAAGGTACCAAATGCAAAGAGTCAACAGCTGATCATTGCAGAAGGGCATGAGTTTGAACTCTGAGCCCTAAAACAGAAAATATCTGGGTCAAGAATTCAAAACTTAGGGCTGGGAACGTAGCTCGGTGGTACAGTGCTTGCCTAGCATGCATGAGGCCTTGTGTTTACTCCTCGGCAGTGCAAAACAACCAAAAATTCAAAGCTTAAACACAATAAATGCTGTTTTGGTGAAAGTTATTCATTTCTCCAATTGTCTGAGACACCAACTCTTTTATCAGATTAGCGTGTAGGAGATACACCTTAAGAACAATCTAGCTGGGTACGGCAGCACATGCCTGTAATACTAGTACTTAGGAGGCTGAACTAGGAGGATTGCAGGTTCAAGGCCAGCCTCAGCAACTTAGCAAAACCCTATTTCAAAATATAAAATAGGACTAAGGGTGTAGCTCAGAGGTAGAACGCCAAAAAAAAAAAAAAAAGAGAGAGAGAGAGACAGAGAAAGACCTCCAAGACAAGGGATATGCATAAGATGAGCAACAACGGCCAGCCTATATTAGTTACAGATAACTATTTGTCAGTTTCTCTTCAGATGTTTGTGTATTAAATTTAAAATAAAAATAAAATTCATTAACATTTTATTTAGCATTCAGACCCTCTAGAATAATTTTTATTAGCACTGCGCAAACTAACTAGTTATTTTTTCTTCTCCATAAATTCAATAAGGCGAATGATCAGAACTTTATCATTACTGCATCCCCAAAATGCCCAGCCCAGGGTCTGGCACATGGAAGACGTTCATTAAATAATTGCTGACTGACTACAAATAAGTTCATTGATTCAAGATGTAGCCTCTGTGAAGTAATATAAGTGATTTTAATCATAACCCCTAAACTTTTAAACTTCCAAAGGACCTTTCATTATCCATCTAAGCCCATATCAATCCTATATTTTGAGAGACTTAACCCAACATATTATAATTAATCATTTATCTCATTTTTAAACAAAGGCATATAAATCCCAATCCATACTCTCAGTTGGCTCCAGATAACCAGTTATTTCCTTAAATTCTGTAACACCAGCCCGGCATAATGGCGCACATCTGTAATTCCAGTTCCTGGGAGGCTGAGACAGGAGGATCGCAGGTTCAAGGACAGCCTCAGCAACTTAGTGAAACTCTCAGCAACCTAGCAAGATTCTCTTCCAAAACAAAAAAATAGCCGGGCATGGTGGTGCACACTTGTAATTCCAGTACTTACAGGAGGATCCCTGTTCACGGCCAGCCTCAGCTACTTAGTGAGGCTGTCTGCAACTTAGTGAGACCCTGTTTCAAAATAAAGAAAAAAATAGGGCTGGGCATGTAGCTCGGAGGTAGAATGCCTGTAGGTTCCAACCCCAATTCGGCAAAAAAATAAAAATAAATATAAATATAAAGAGCTAAGGGTGTAGCTCGGAGGTGCTTAGAATGTCCCTGGGTTCAATCCCCAGTAACACACACATACACACACACAAACACACACACACACACACACACACACAAAAGAAAATCTGTATATGGGTGGGAGGAGGTGGGGGGGACACTAAGAGCTATGTGCATGTATGTTAACATCAAATAGATATTCATTGTGATGTGAGACTGCAATACACCAAAAAAAGCATGTTAAAAAAATCTGTAACAGCAGCAGAAATTAAGGAGCCATGATGTTATTACTAGCCTCTATTGTCTGACTACCAAGGAATTTCTTTTAGGCTTTTGTAATATTGAAAAGAATTCAGGACTGCCTAGCAAGCTCCTTCTCTGGGCTGTAAATTAATCCCTTTTGCTCACACATCTTCTACAGTCTTAAAATTGCCCTCAATCCTATTCATACAAAGAAAATTCTCACTACATTTTACAAAAGACAATGAAATAATTATACTGTGCAGTCTTCTCCCAAGTCCCAAGGCCTCATACTTCCCCCTCCAAAATAATGTTACTGGTTTTACTAGTATAGATAGCGTATGCCGCGCACAGTGGCCTGGGCCTGTGGTCCCAACTATTCAGGAGGCTGAGGCAGGAGGATCGCTTGGGCCTAAGAGCTCAAGACCAGCCTGACCAACATAATGAGAACTCCTTCTCAAAAAAAAGAGTATGGCCTTTCACAATGTAAAACTATTCCAAAACTTCAATTTCTTTAAATTCTCATGAAACATTTAACTTCATTAATTTTTCTATGTACCTATTGGCACTGAGTGATATTTTTCTCATAACGTCTTTGGTAAAGGGGCTCCAGGGTATTCAACTTTTCAGATATCTGAATTCTTCTCACCCCTGAAGTTAGTTTATTAACAGACTAATAAAAATGAATTGTTTTTCCTAAGAAACCAGCTTGAAAGATAGACAGGGAGAGAAACAAAATTCTCTTTAAAGGGAAAAAAAAAAGAAATCACTGTTTAAAAATCTAAGTGATAGCCAGGAATGTTGGCACATGCTTGTAATCCCAGTACTTGGGAGGCTGAGACAGGAGATCCCTGTTCACGGCCAGCCTCAGCTACTTAGTGAGGCCCTCTGCAACTTAGTGAGACCCTGTTTCAAAAATAAAGAACAAAAAATAGGGCTGGGGTGTAGCCCAGAAGTAAAATGCCCCTGGGTTCAATCCCCGGTACCAAAAAAAGTAAAATAAAAATAAAATAGGGCTGGGAGTGTACTTCAGAGGTAGAATGCCCCTGGTTCAATCCCCAGCATCACACACACACACACACACACACACACACACACACACACCAAAAAATAATCTAAGTAATAAAGCTTTTATTTACCAAAGATGGTTCTATACTTGAATAGCAAAAACCATTTATTTCTGGTTTTTATGTATTGTGCTTGACTTTTGAAAACTAACTTCTTAGGAAACAATACCTCTTTTCTACAGATTCTTCATTTCTGTCCTTTATGCTCTTCTTGGAGATTTCCTGTCAACAGAGCTTCAATTTACTATTCTGTAAGAATTTCACCCCAGATTCTGGCAGAGTTATAGAAGGTTCCCCCAATCTGTGCCCCAGACAGACAGAATGGTGGGTATCTAACTCTGAATCATGTGAACACTAACTCTGATACCAGCTTTTTTCTTTTATGTGTCAATGAATTTTATGTGATAGTTATAATTTAGACTATAATCTTTCAGACAACTACAGGGAGATTTGTGCAATAAAAAATTTAGATCACTAATATTCTAGCTTCTTACTACTCAAAGAGTCATTCAGGAACCAACAACATGGGTATTACCTGGGAGCTTGTTAGAAGTGCAGAATTTTCAAGCCAGGCATGGTGGCACATGCCTGTAATACTCGGTATGCTGAAACAGGAAAATCGCAGGTTTAAGACCAGCCTCACCAACCTAGCCAGACCCTGTTTCAAAACAAAAAAATAAAAAGGGCTGAGGAGGTAACTAGGAGGTAGAATGCCCCTGGGTTCAAACAAAAGAATTTTCAGACTCCTTCCCAGTCTAATTGAATGATAGACTGCAACGAAACAATATCCCAGCTGGACATGGTGGTGCATACTTGTAATCCCATTTTTTCCTATACTGGGGATCAAACTCAGGGGCACTCTACCACTGAGCTAAATCCCCAGACCTTTATTTTCTTTTATTTTTTATTTTTAGACAGGATCCCACTAAGTTGCCCAGGCTGGCCTTGAATTTGTGATCCTCCTGCCTCAGCTTCCTGAGTAGTTGGGATTACAAACCCAAACATCAGGGCCCACTGCCCCCTGGGGTTGGGGTAGGCAAGGGTGGTCAGGGACTCCAACTTAGGATACTATTGCGTTAGTCCACATGGAGCATCATGAATGCTTGGACGATGCTGATAGTAGTGGAAATGGACAGCTATATGGTTGAAAGGTTGTACAAGAATTGTTAATGAATTAGTTAGAAAGCAGGAATGAGGTATAGAAAAAGAAAGAATCAAGGGTGATTCCTGCATATCAATCATACCTGATTTAAAAATAAAATAAGAAAAGATTTACTGAAAAACAGGTTGGGTGAGATGGGAAACAAAGAGTTCAGGACATGTTAAATTTGAGAGATAAATGAATTGTCCAAGTGGAAATGCCAACCATGTAATTGGGTTCACGTAAGAGAACTGTACTAGAGACATAAATTGGGATGTTCTCTGATTGAAGATGCTATTTTGAGCCATGAGAATGGACAAAATATCCCAGCGCTAATGTAGGGAGGAAAAGAGAAAGTACTTCATGCCAGCCTCAGGAAAGGCAGAAGATATGGTGCAGATAATTCAAATCTGCATGATATTAGTGTCCCGGTTGATTCCGGCAATGAATCAGGCTGGAAACCACGGTTTTACAGTATTTTTTCCTAATAAAATATCTAGTAAAGATATTTCTCCCATGTTTCAAGTAATCCCAAGAATACTGGGAAAGGGAATATACTTTTCAAAGTACTTTGTAAAAATAATTACTGGAAGCTGGGCATGGTGGTGTGCACCTATAATCCCAGTACTCGGGAGGCTAAGACAGGAGGTTCGAGAATAGCCTTAGCAATTTAGCAAGACTCTCAGCAACCTAGCAAGACCCTGTTTCAAAACAAAAATAAATAAATAAATAAATAAATAAATAAATAAATAAATAAAAAGGGCTGGGGATATAGCTCAGAGGTAGAACACTCCTGGATTCAATCCTCGGTACCACAAATTATCATTATTATAATTATTATTATATTATTATTATTATTATTATTATTACTGGAAGAGTGTAGCAAAAAAAATCATTAAGAGGAACAGCATGATATGAAAAACATAGTATATATTACAAGTAGGCTTCTTAGAGAAGGAAGTATATCCAACTGGATAGCTATCAACAGCCTGATTTCTTGGACCAGCCATCTCAGACTAGATAGTTAAACAAATGCTTTCAAGAAGTATATCTGTTTTTTCTAGAAGCCTGTACCAAACTTCTTAGATCCTGTTAGTGTCAGAAGGAATCACGAAGGGGCAGATAGAAGCTCTAAAATGGAACCGTAATTATAGTAAAAGAGCATAACTATTACTTATAATTACATGCCTCTCAAGAGTTCTTTCCTTCTAGTCCTAGAAGTCTGACCCCTTCTGAGATAGAGTAATTGTAAATACTAGGGAAGGAAGACAGATTTAAAGGTTATCTGTCAGAGGAGGGGGAACTCTTCATAAATTGTTCTATCTCTGTGAAAGGAGATTTTTTTTTAAACATAGTGAGTGTCATCTTAAGAAATAGGTGTTTAAAATCAGAATGAATATAATTTATTGAAATGTTAAATTTCAGAGGAATACCTATAACTTCTAATGGATAATAGTTAATCAGCTCAAGTTAAGGGATATTCAGAGAAAAAATTTTCAGCAAGAAAACAAGTAAGAGCCGGGCATGGTGGCACACACCTGTAATCCCAGTATTTGGGAGGCTGAGACAGGAGGATCACAGGTTTGAGGCCAGCCTCAGAAACTTAGTGAGACCCTGTTTCAAAATAAAAAATAAGAAAGGGTTGGGGGTGTACCTCAGAGGTAGAATGATTCTGGGTTCAATCCCCAGCACCAATAAACAAATAAAACCCCGAAAACAAATAGAACATTTAGATAGTGTATCAGCTTTACAGGCAGGATTTTTCCATTTTTACCTCTACCACATGAGGAGTCCACTCCATCTAAGGACTTCTGATCTCTCTGCAATCTCATCTCCCTTGACAATCTCATTCTATCACAACACTCCATAGATGTAGGTAACTCCCGAATTCAGACCTCTTTACCAATATCGAATTTCACATTTTCAAAGACCTAATGGATATTCTTACCTAGACCATCTCAAACTCATTCTGCTCAAAATTGATTACATCCTCTCTCTTTGAAACCTGACCCTCCTCTGTGTCATCGATTTCTTTTTATGTCCTTGCCACTCTTGGTACCTCTGGGCTGCAAAGGCATGTTTGTGACCTCCTCTTCTTTGCCTCCAGCATCCAGTAAGCAGCCAAGCCCCCCACAATGACCTCCATCGAGTATGATGTCAGTCCCTGCTCCCCAGTTCTGTCTGACATTTCCTCGTAAGTCTTTGTTACCTCTTGCCAAGACTACAGTTGTAGCCATCCCACATGGAGGTGGATTTTCCAAGAGGCGAATGAAACTTAGATTTCAAACCCCAACACTGCATAGGTCCCTTCCAAGATCACGCACCCAATGTCAAGTTCATAATATTGTATTCTATTTCTTGAAGAGCATTCCCCAACTTTTTAAGCTTCAGGCCCCCCAGAACTCCAGGCTAACTTTCCTCAGACATGAGCAAACTATGGCCCCATGTGCCAAATCCAGCCTACCACCTGTTTATAAATAAAGCTTTATTAGAGCATAACCACACCCATTTGTTTACATAATATTCTGTGGCTACATTTGCACTACAAGAGCAGAGTCGAATAGTTGCAACAGAGCCCATATATCTGGCAAAGCGTATGGGATTTCATATTCAGTCCTTCACAGAAAGTTTCCCAACTCCTGCCAGTCGTGGGGGCGCATGCTTGTAATCCCAGTACTTGGGAGGCTGAAACAGGAGGATCACAGGTTCATGGCCAGCCTCAACAACTTAGTGAGACCCTTTTTCAAAATAAAATATTTAAAAAATAGGGCTGGGGGTGTAGCTCGGAGGTAGAATGCCCCTGGGTTCAATTCTCAGTACCACAAAAAAAAAGAAGATATCCGCTGCCCTGCTGTGAGGAGAGTGCGGCTAGTTCACAGATTTGCCAATGTACACTCAAATTTTCTGACCTTTGCCGATATGCTAGAGAGAAAATAACATTTCAGCGAAGTTTCAATATGCATTTTCCTTACCCTGAATGAGGTTGAACATCTTTTAATGTTTGAGTGGTTTCATTTCTATAAGGTGTCGGTTCATGTCTTCTGGCTTTGAATTTGGGGTGCTTGTATTTTCAATATTGATTTGTAGAAATCCTTGATATACCTAAGTGACAAGCAAAGTAGAAGCAACCCCATCTGAGTCTCCATTTGGGACTCCCTAAATCTGAGCTATTTTGCACACATTAGTGTTCCTGATCTGAGAGATAAAGTGTACCCTGGTATGACACCCGGCCACTCCAGACCCCTTGCAGGCAGGCCACCTTCAGCTGTGATGCATAACCTTTTTTTGTTGTTGTTACTGGAGACTGAACCCTGGGGCATCAGGGGCATTCTACCTCTGAGCTACACCCCCAGCCCTTTAAATATTTATTTTGAAACAGGGTCTCACTAAGTTGCTGAGGGTCTCAGTAAGTTGCTAAGGCTGGTCTCAAACCTGCAATACTCCTGTCTCAGCCTCTCAAATACTAGGATTACAGGCATGCACCACCACACTCAGCATATCCTTATTTTAATGCTATTGCTATGCTATATTATTCTCTGGGAAAAAAAAACAAAAACACTGTAGATTTTGGACCCTATCAATCTTCTTTAGCAATCTAATCCTATCTAACTGCCACCATCCATGCAGTGGGCTTTGTAACACAAATTTTCTTTCATCTTTATATAGTTAACATCATGAATTTGTTTTATGGGTTTAGAATTTGTTGTCGTTTTTAAAATGTAGACTAATTTTTATCTGGTTGTTAATTTATTATACCAAGACTCTTAGTCGAACATTTCTTTATTTGTTATAGAATTTTGAGTCTCAGGCTTTTGTGTTTGTTTTTGTTTTTTGTGGCAGTGCTGGAAATAAACCCAGGGCATGCACTTGCTAGGCAAGTAAGTGCTCTACCACTGAGCTACATCCCAGGCCTTTTATTTGTATTTTGAGACGGGATCTCACCAAGTTGCCCGGGCTGGCATCAAACATGTAATCCTCCTGCCTCAGCCTCCCAAGTAGCTGGGATTGCAGGTGTGTGCCAGCACACCCAGCTGAGTCTCAGAGTCTTTGAGTGAAGTTTTATGTTATCTACCGCCCACACACTCTTCTTCATTCCAGGTTGACTGTACCCAGACATCCAGTCTTATATTGATAAATCCAAGTCTTTGGCTCAAAGTAAGTTTAGGAAATACAGCAGGACCAGTTCACTTGCTGATCCAGCGGGTGGCTTGTCCACTTCCTACTGGTGAGACCCAATTCCAATTCCTTGGGCTCGCAGACTCCTACCAGCCACAGGCCCACAAAAGCCCCTGTCTCATTTCCTGAGCAGAGAACATCAAACCCTGGACATCCTACAATCCCTCTGTGCATGTCTCCCACAGTTGAGCAAATCTATACCTTGAACCCCAACCGAAACTTTGACTTATCTACCCAACAGGATGTTCCTCTGGATTTTGAGCCCCCCTATTTATCTTATATTTTATCTATCACTCTACATGTTTTGAGCAGAATTTACAACTCTATGGTGATCCTAAACCTATGATAATATGCAAAGTTATATTTTTCCTTCTATATGCTGAAAGGATGTGTGATAGATTTAATACATGTATTTTACTAATTGCACGCTGCTCCCAGAACTCTCTTCTAAACCATGGCCAGGATAACAAAGCGCAGTCTCCTGAAGTGCTTGATGAATACTCTCTCCTCACTCTCAACCAGGACGCCAGGCGGCATTTCTGGCACCGCTGCAGATTTTAATAATCCCAGCCACTCGCTAAGCAACCTTTCCTTGTAACAACTGATCACTGACGCCTGATTCTCACTAAAGTTCTGCATGTGCTATTTTGACTAAAAACTCAACTGCTAAGTATCATACAATAAAGATCAGACTGCTGCGATGATGGATGTAAGTAGTTGAAGTACCTGAAAGAACACACTCTTATCCCTTCTCTCACTGATCCAGGCAGGGGGATTAAAGTTGACGGAGCACCCAGGGGTCTAATGCCATACTTCACGGAGCAAGGCTTTAGTAGAGCAAGAACAGTTTCAGAAACAAAAACATACAAGCATTCATTCCCCTACTTAGAGCAAGATATTCCAGCGCCAGCCATAACATTCTTGAATCTGTCCTATCCATACCATTATCGCCATGTGTACAAAATACCTTAACCCACATCGTGCCACACGCTGGGATTGGTTAGAAAATAAAGTCTCCAGCTGTGCATGGTGACGCACACCTGTAATCCTAGTACTTGGGAGGCTGAGACAGGAGGATTGCAGGTTCGTGGTCAGCCTCAGCAACTTAGTGAGGCTTTTTTTCAAAATAAAAGAATAAAATAGGGCTAGGGGTGTAGCTCAAAAGTAGAATGCCCTTGGGCTCAATACCCAGTACCAAGAAAGAAAGAGAGAGAGAGGAAGGAAGGAAGGAAGGAAGGAAGGAAGGAAGGAAGGAAATTAGTTCCCCTGAAGTTGAAGTGAAGGATAAGTGGGGCGGGGGGGGG
>PVJS01027171.1:0-15354 GCA_004027185.1 Glis glis | reverse complement strand
TAATGTCTTCAGTTATGACAAAGATAATTTGACCAATTTAGGACATAGCATAAATACCACTTTAGATGCACCAGGGGGCCCAAAAGGGCTCTATTTCATCAACACATACTTAAGAAGATTTAGCACAAAACTTGGGAAAGCATAAAATGAACAAGTAAGAAGACTGCTTAGCCAGAGCTGGGCATGGGGGCCCATGCCTGTAATCCCAGTGCTTAGGAGGCTGAGATGGGAGGAGCCCAGGTTCAATGCCAGCTGGGGCAACTTAGTGAGACTCTGTTTCCAAATAAAAAATAAAAAGGGCTGGGGGTTTAGCTGGGAGGTAGAATGTTCCTGGGTTCAATCCCTAGTACCAAAAAATGCTTAACAGAGCCGGGCATGGTGGCGCATGCTTGTAATCCCAGTATTTGGGAGGCTGAGACAGGAGGATCGCAGGTTTGTGGCCAGCCTCAGCTACTTAGTAAGGCTCTCTGCAACTTAGTGAGATCCTGTTTCAAAATAAAGAACAAAAAATAGGGCTGGCGGTGTAGCTCACAGGTAGAATGCCTCTGGGTTCAATCCCCAGTACCACACAAAAAAAATGCTTAACAGCAGCTGGTGTCAAGATTCAAGCTCAACCAGCAACACTTACAAATTCCTATTAAATACACTCTCAATCCGGGCATAGAGGCACACGCCTATAATCTCAGTTACTTGGGAGGTTAAAACAGGAGGATAGCAGGTTCAAGGCCAGCCTCAGCAACATAGTGAAACTCTCAGGAACCTAGTGAGACCCTGTTTCAAAACAAAAAATTAAAAATAGGGCTGGGAGTATAGCTCGAAGGTAGAATGCCCTTGGGTTCTAGCCCCAGTACAAAATAGTAACAGTAATACTAATACTAATACTACTAATAATAATGTAAATAAACTCTCACCTCAGCTTAAGTAGCTCAGAAAGTCATTCATAGCTTTCATCGCGTTAACACTTAGCACAGCAAGACTCTTCATGACTGTGCTTCGGAATCCACATCCAACTGAACAGACATAGTCACGGGCAAAGGGCAAATAATGTACCTCTCATTATTTTGCAAAAAAAAAGAAAGGGGAATGATCCCGTGTCCACTACCCCAAGGTGGAATGGAGATGGATTTCCAGGGCTAACTAAACAAACTCTTCTCAAGGAATTAAAATGCATAAATGTTCAGTCTCCTGAAAAGCAGCTTAGCCACGTTAAGTCATTTTTTATCAATAACCTACAACACAGATTTGCCAGAACCCTCCCCCAAAACTCACTTTTGGTCCCGTCAATTCCAATACTACATTAGTAGAGGAGAGTGCTAATTGCCTAGCAAAACCCACTATCCTCCCCTGGCGTGGTGGCGCACGCTTGTAATGCCAGTACTTGGGAGGCTGAGACAGGAGGATCGCAGGTTCGAGGACAGCCTCAGCTACTTAATGAGACCCTGTTTCAAAAATAAAAAATACAGCCGGGCGTGGTGGCACACGCTTGTAATCCCAGTACTTGGGAGGCTGAGACAAGAGGATCACAGGTTCGCGGCCAGCCTCAGCAAGTAGTGAGACTCTCATTGACCTAGAGAAACTCTGCTTCAAAGTAAGAATAAAACAGGGCTGGGGGGTGTAGCTCAGAGGTAGAATGACCCTGGGTTCAATCCCCAGAACCACAAAAAATTAATTAATTAAAAATAAATAAAAATAAAATAGGGCTGGGGGTGTAGCTCAGAGATAGAATGCCCCTGGATTCAATCCTCACTACTGCACACGCGCGTGCGTGTGCGCACGCACACACACACACACACACACACACACACACACACAGAAAAACCCCTACTATCCTACTTTTCTACAGTAATGAAATTGAAGCAGTAGCTGCTCAGCTAATACTGTTATTTCCTGACCACCTTTTGAAGCTAGATATGTGTAGCCATGTGACTGATAATCACCCACTTAACATGAACAAAAGTAGCCGGGCGTGGTGGCGCACACTTGTAATCCCAGTACTTGGGAGGCAGAAACCAGAGGATCCGGGTTCGCAGCCAGTCTCAGCTACTTAGTGAGGCCCTCCGCAACTTTGTGAGACCTGGTTTCAAAATAAAGAATAAAAAATAGGGCCGGGGGTATAGCTCGGAGGTAGAACACACCTGGGATCAATCCCCGGTACCACACACACACAAAAAGTGAACTGTACAACTCAAAGTTTTACTACTAATGGGGGGATTCCCTTAAATAAGCCACAATCTTCCCTAAACCACAATATTGGGGGGGCCCTGTGTTATAATTGCTTTGCCTGGATGTTAGCCACTCCCAGACTTCTGAAAAAGCTGTGAAAAAAATGGAGCCTTCCTAGATTAATCTGATAAAACAATTTCAAGCCTTTCTAGGGAAACTATTCTGACCATCTGCTAGAATTTACTATGTTTTTAATAATAAAAGAGATATATTTATGGGCAAAACTATTTAAAGGAGACTGGAGAAATTTGCCATTAATATCACCGTTAAATCACTATGCTTTAAATAATAAGAGATGTATTTAAAGGTGAGACAATTTAAAAGAGATTGGAGAAGATAGCCTTTTATATCACCACTAGTCATTTTTATTTCCCATTATTCTGTAAAAGATGATGTGTGGTATAAAGGAGAAAATTATTTGTATAGATTATCGAAGTCAATTCTTTCCAAAATCACGGTGATATATGATTCATCCGGTTCCCAATAACACTCCGAGCATACACTGAAAACCATACCATTGGCATAGTTCATGAGGTAGGTTCTCCTGGCACATTCTCCTCTTTCCATAGCCCCAAGGACCAAGGAAGCTGCATGGGGTTGGCTGTAAGATGGCTCTACATTGGAACATTGGCTCTAGCACTTGCCACTTATTAATTCACCAATGCTTCATACACGATGTTAAGCATGAGGGATGCAAAAAAAATGGATATTATTCTATCACGACCCTCAAGGAACTCACAGCTCAGAGTGGGTGACAGATAGCTAAAAAGAGTATTACATACAGAATGAGATATGCAATGGCAGAGGATAGCAGGTGCTTTAAGACAAGCCAGCCATTAGAATAGTGGAAGGGGATTGATTGGTAGAGGGAGGTGGGGAGAGAAAAAACGAGGATTGAAGGAAGGGAACAGTTAAATAAGGTTATATCCATACATGCAGGTATCACTGCCAATCTCATTAACATGTATGGGGAGGGAGGAAGGGGGAGTGGGTTAGGATATGGAAGGAATATGCCAGGTCATGTGTGCATGTATTAATATATCATTTTGAATCTCACTATGAGGTATAATTACAATGCACCAATAAAAGTATAAAAATAGAGAGGTCAAAAGGGCATCTCATCCACTTAGGAAGTCAAGGACTTCCACCCTTGTACACCCAGTTTCCACTCAATATATACTGCTCAAACTGAAAGGAAGTGAATCTACAGCTGGGCTTCATCAAAAGGAATTCTGAGACTTAAAAAAAAGCTTGCCAGGCATGGTGGCACATGCCTGTAATCCCAGCACTTGGGACACTGAGACAGGAGGAATACAGGTTCTAGACCAGCCTGGGCAACTTAGTGAGACCCTCAGCAACGAAGTATGACCCTGTTTCAAAATGAAATGAAAAATAAAATGAAATTAATAAAACAGAATGAAATGAATAAAATAAAATAAAATAAAATGAAAAGGGCCGGGATGGAGCCTGGAGGTAGAATGCCCCAGGGTTCAACCCCCAGGACCAAAAATAAATAAAATAAACTTTAAAAGGGGCTACTTTAGGTGATCATCCCTTCATCACTAACATGGCAACCTCGCATGTATCTGGTATGGTTGTGTTGAGGATAAAAGGAAATAAAATGTCTGAAGCACCTGGCACATAGTAACGACTTGACAAATTCAGTTTCCTTTTCCTTCTCTTCCCCTTCCAACAGTGACACCAACCACTCCATATTTTAGCCTTGAATCTAGAAATGTTAATGTGTATTAGATTTATTGCCAATTTTCCCACTTTCACTGGTTTCTATAAATACTCTATAACGCATTTCTATTTTTACCCTATAAATCTCCTGTGGATAAATGGTCTGCTGGTTTATCACCAGCTGTCAGTAATAGCGCTTCCACATAATGGCTCTAAATTCACTTTCATTGAGTGTCGATGGAGTTTTTAACACATGGTGATTTATTGCACACTTTTGTTCACATGAGCCCAATCATGATTTCACCGAAGGAGTCCAGACACAAGGAAAGCAAGCCCTCCATCTTCCGTGAAAGACGATCAGGAGATCTCAACCCATCAGCCCAAAGTTGGTCATCCACCTCAACCCAGGGGTGGAGACAGAATCCCCTGAAAGAAACTAGATCTCATACAATGCACATATAATATATAAGTCAATAATAAAGAAGTAACTAGAAAATCTCAAAATATTTATAAATTAAGCATCATTCTTCTAAATAACATATGTAAATTATGAAATATACCTAACCAGACCATGAAAATATGAAGTACAGAAACATAGAGAGTCCAGGTAATGCTGCGCTGTGAGGAAAATTGATAATCTCAAATGCATACCTTAGACAAGAAGAAAATAAAAATAAATTAAGTATCCTCATGAAGTTTTATAAAAAGGGGCAAAAGTCGGGCATGATGGCACATGCCTGTATTCCCAGTACTTGGGAGGCCTGCTCAAACATAGTGAGGCTCTCAGCAACTTAGTGAGACCCTGTTTCCAAATAAAAATAAAATAGGACTGGGGATGCAGCCTAGAGGTTCACCAGGGAGGCGCCCCTGGGTTCATTCCCCAGGAACGCCCCCCCCAAAAAAAGAAAAAAGGGCAAAAAATCAAACTGAGAATAGAAGGATGAATTAGGGAGCAGAAATAAAGGAAATAGAAGACACCACATAATAGGGGAAATAAATAAAGCCAAGCACTAGCTGGTTCTTTGAAAAGATCAATAAAACTGATAATCCTCTGGGGAAATTGATTTTTGAAAATGGGAAAGCCACAAATTAGCATTGTCAGGAATGAAAGATGCAGACCATGAAAAATGAAGAGTCCACTGTGGGCAAATGTAATAAATTAGATTTGAAACTTTAAGTGAAATGATCGAATTCCTAGAAAGACACAACTTAGAAAAATTGACAAAGGAAGAAGTAGAATATTGGAATAGTCTCTATAAAAGAAATTAAACCTACTAATAAAAAAAATTCCCTCAAAGAAATTTTCAGGACAAACAAGGTATCTTCACTGGTGAATTATCCTACATATTTAAGAAAGAAATAGAAACAGTTTTGCAAAAGCTCATTCATATGGAAGGAATAAAACAAAATATTTTCTGCTGGGCATGGTGGCACACACTTGTAATCCCAGTACTTGGGAGGCTGAGACAGGAGTATCGCAGGTTCACAGCCAGCCTCAGAAACTTAATGAGGCCCTCCCCAACTTAGTGAGACCCTGTTTCAAAATAAAAGAATAAAATAGGGCTGGAGGTGTAGCTCAGAGAGCGAACAGCCCTGGGTTCCATCTCCAGTATATACATACATACATACATACATACATACATACATAGAATATTTTCCAAACCATTTTCTTTTGAGGTCACCATAATTGATACCAAAACTTAGCAAAGGAATTTTAAGAAAGGAAACTTACTATCTCTTTCATAAATATAGATGTTAAAAATCTTAACTAGAAGCCGGGCGTGGTGGCGCACGCTTGTAATCCCAGTACTTTGGGAGGCGGAGACCGGAGGATCCGGGTTCGCGGCCAGTGTCAGCTCTCTGTCTCTGTCTCTGTCTCTCTCTGTCTCTGTCTCTCTCTCTCTACCTAGTGAGGCCCTCCGCAACTTCGTGAGACCCGGTTTCAAAATAAAGTATAAAAAATAGGGCCGGGGGTGTAGCGCGGAGGTAGAATGCCCCTACGTTCAATCCCCGGTACCGCAAAAAAAAAAAAAATCTTAACTAGAGTGTTACCAAATCAAACATGATTATATAAAATAGATAACATAGCATCATCAAGTTTTCATTTATTCTGGGAATACTAGAACAGTATTCTAGGAGGCACTAATATTTGAAAAGTGGTGAATATAATTCACTATATAACAAAATAAACACCAAAAAATCAATATCCATATAATAGGAAGAATAATAACCCCCCAAATCTGTTCACATCCTAATCTGCAGAAGCTGTGAACAGATCACTTCACACAACGAAAGGGACTTTGAAGATTTGAATAAATTGAAGGTTTTAAGATGAGAAGATTATTGTAGATTATCCAGGTGGGTCCAGTCTGATCACACGAATTATTAAAATGAGAAGTTTTCTTTCTGGATGTAATTAGAGGACATGCAACTATGGAAGAACAGTGAGAGAGACACGGCGTTGCTCACTCTGGAAGTGGAGGAAGGGGCCATAAGCCAAGAAACACAAGTGACCTGTAGTCACTGAGAAAAGACAACACAAATTCTCCCCGAGTCTCCAGACAGACGCAGCTCTCCCAACATCTTAATTGACAGCCTAGGGAGACCCAAGTCAGACTTACCTAAAGATTTGTAGGAAAATCGCTAGGCATAGTGGTGCACACCTGTAATCTGAGCTCCTCAGGAGGCTGAGGCAGGAGAATCACAAGTTCAAGGCCAGCCTGGGGGACTTAGCCAGATCCTGTCTCAAAAATTTAAAAAGGGACCTGGGGATGCAGCTCAATGGTAGAGTCCTTGCCTAGGACGTGTAAGGCCCTGGGTTCAATGACCAGTGCAGATTCATAGGAAAATAAATTTGGATTGTTTTGAGTCACTGGTTTATGGCAATTTATTACAGCAATAACAGAAACATGATAAAACTCATTTATGACAAAACTCTTATCAGACTGGGAATAGAAATGAAATTCCTTAATCGGAGAGTATCTACAAAATAATTTACAAGCCACATTTTTAATAATGAAATGTCGAAACTTTCTTCTTTAGGTTGGGAATGAGACAAATCCTGCTAGCATGACTTCTATCCCATTTCATACAGAAGGCCCTCACCACATGACAGGGTGAGAAAAATAGATTCGAGAAGGAATGGGGCAATTATCCACAGATGAAAAGATCATGTGCCCAGAAATTTCAAAATAGTCTAGAGACAAATTACTGTAATTAATAAGGGAATTCAAGGAAGAAAATCTATGAACAATCTACAAAAGGGAGTTTCTAGGATGCTGGAAATGAGTGTTTTTTTGATCTGGACATGAAGGTGTTCGTTTTGTGAAAATTCACCAAGCCATCCATAGTGATTTTTGCACCTTTACATGCATATACTCACACTTCCATAGTGGGGAGAAAAGACATAGAAAAGGCTGTTTGAATGGTGATCACAGGAGTGTACTCAGGTTTGGTTTTGTTGTTGTTGTTTTTGTTTTTGTTTCTGTGGTGCTGGTGATAGAACCCAGGAGCATTCTACCTTCGAGTTACATCTCCAGCCCTATTTTATGTTTATATACTTTTATTGGTGCATTAGTCTCATATCATAATGTAAATCATAGTGATAGTGACGTACATGCACACAGCACTTGGCAGGCTTCCCCCATCCTCCCTCCCCATTCTCCCCATCCCCTTCCCCAGACAGGGTATTGAGACTGACATTGGTATTCTCATGCATGTATATAATGTCAATGGAAGTAATTCCTTAGCTGATCCTCCCTCTCCCCACTCCCCTTCCCCTAGACCACCTCCCTGGTTCCACTGAAGTTTCTCCTCCATTATCTGAAGTCCCTCTGGTACCTCGATTACTCCCTAGCTTCTGCATATTAGAGAAAAGATATGACCCTTCACTTTTTGCGACTGGCTAATCTCACTTAACATAATGCTTTCCAGGTTCATCCATTTTCCTGCAAATGAAATAATTTTGTTCTTCTTTATTGCTGAGTAGAATTCCATTGTGCGGATATCCCACAATTTTGTAATCCATTCATCTGTTGATGGACACCTAGGTTGGTTCCATAATTTGGCTTTTTTTTTTTTTTTGCGGTACCGGGGATTGAACCCAGGGGAGTTCTACCTCTGCGCTACACCCCCAGCCCTATTTTTTATACTTTATTTTGAAACCGGGTCTCACGAAGTTGCGGAGGGCCTCACTAAGTAGAGAGAGCGAGAGAGAGAGAGAAAACTGAGGCTGGCCACGAACCTGGATCCTCCGGTCTCCGCCTCCCAAAGTACTGGGATTACAAGCGTGCACCACCATGCCCGGCTTTAATTTGGCTATTGTGAATTGTGCTGCTATGAACATGGATATGCATATATTACTGTAATTCTCTGATTTCAGTTCCTTTGGAAAGATACCCAGGAGTGGTATATAGCTGCACCTATTTTATTTTTTATTTGGAAATAGGGTCTTGCTAATTTGCTGAGAGCCTTGCTAAATTGCTGAGGCTGGCTTGGAGCACATCTGTAATCCTAGCAATTTAGGAGGCTGAGGCATGAGGATCACAAGTTTGAGGCCAGCCTGAGCAACTTAAGAGAGACTCCATTTCAAATAAAAAAATAAAAGGAGTTGGGGATGTAGCCCAGTGGTAGCGTGCCTAGTTCTGAAAAAAGAGATAGAGGGGAAGAGAAAAAAAAAATCAGCAAACAGTTCTCTTAAATATAGTTTTTAACTGTAAAAAGTATAAATAATTTCTATTTAAAAGCACTTTAAAGGTAATGTGGGGGAGCTCCAGTTGTGCAATCGATTAGTGTGTGGTGCTTATTAAAAGTAACGTGGGAGAAAACAACCAGGATGAAATGTTGGACAGATGTTGAATAGGCTAAAAGCTTTTGCGTTAAGGAAGGGGATAAGAAAATTAATTTTTAGACTTTGAAATAAAAACAAAAATTGATATGCTTAAGGATGTACAGGTGGTCACCTAATACATAGTAGGTCCTAAATATATATCTGCTACATGCATTTACCAAGGGAATTAACTCTTTCCTCTTTTTCTTAAATTTGGAAAACAGTATGGCAGAGAATAATCTAGGATTGAACACATATTTTGTACAAAGACAAAATGACATTAAGAACTTGCTGTTCATTATAATCAAGAGAGATATGGACCTAATATTTAACATCATCACCCTCTGGGCATGAAACTATGATAACATACAATCATGATCATCTTTATATAATTTCAACTTATTATATTACTCTGCCATGTCTACATCTCTACTATGGTCTCATAAGATCCTATCATTCCTACAGACCTCTCAAAGCAAAAAAACAGTTTCTATCCAGGCATGGTGGCGCATGCCTGGAATCCCAATATGTGAGAGGCTAAGATAGAAGGATCAAAGGTTTAAGGTCAGCCTTAGCAATTTAGCAAGACCCTCAGCAACTTAGTGAGACCCTGTTTCCAAATAAAATATAAAATAGCACTGGGGGTGTAGCTCAGGGGTAGAAGGCCCCTGGGTTCAATCCCCAGTACCACAAAAATGAAAACAAAAGGGGGGAACAGTTCCCAATTAATATCATGGATCTGATATTCTTTTTCTCAACCATGTTTTAACTGGTTCTGCACGGCATGGGGATTTTTGTCACTGCTGTTTCATTCCCACTCAAGACGTATACAAGGATGTAATTTCCTCTGAACCCGACTCTGATAGCATGAATTCCCCTGGTCTTACTCCCAATTATTCTTTCCTGAAATCATGCCCTACCAGAGATTGAAAGGAGAGCCAGAGATGAAAAGAGTTGGGGAATAGGGTGGGGGTGGGAGTTTTCAAGTGGATTTGATTAATTCCCTTGTAAGTTGTTTTTTTAAAAAACCCTCACATGGAAGAAAAATTTGCCACAAGATACATCATCACTAATAAAGAAATTCAGTTTAGTAGAAGGCAGACAGTACTGGCCTGTAGTTGTTCTAATTCTGATTTCCTCTTGTGGGCCTCTTCATCTATTTTATGATACCTTTAATTTAGAACATATTTTATATAAATAGACCCTGCAAAGTTTGCATTGAAGGCAACAGTCATTGTCCAGTCCTTGCCCCTGTCCTGCAGTTCCTTACGACCAGGGGGGCCCAGTTTGCCTGGGATACTCCTATTGACACCTCTTATCTAACATAATTTTTTTTTTTTTTGCGGTACTATGGATTGAACCCAGGGGCATTCTACCTCCGAGCTACACCCCCAGCTCTATTTTTCATTCTTTATTTTCAAACAGGGTCTCACTAAGTTGTGGAGGGCCTCACTAAGTAACTGAGGCTGACCGTGAACCTGCAATCCTCCAGTCTCAGCCTCCAACAATTGGGATTACAAGCGTGGCTTAGACAATAAATTATATCATCAGCCTCCCTATGGGCACAGAGTTATGCCTCTCCTAGAGCAAATGTGGAGAGAAAGGAGATTAATATTATTGAGTGCTTATTTTGACTGAACACAGGGCTGGATACAGTGTAAGTAATTTCTGTTATATCTCGGCATTAAGAGGTAGGTGATGGAGCCGGGCGTGGTGGCGCACGCTTGTAATCTCAGTACTTGGGAGGTGGAGACGGGAGGATCCGGGTTTGCGGCCAGCCTCAGCTACTTTGTGAGGCCCTCTGCAACTTCGTGAGACCCGGTTTCAAAATAAAGGATAAAAAATAGGGCCGGAGGTGTAGCTTGGAGGTAGAACGCCCCTGGGTTCAATCCCCAGTACCGCAAAAAAAAAAAAAAGGCGTAGGTGATGTTTATTATCAACTAGAGTAGAAGAAATTAATGCTCACGGATTATGAAATGGGACCAAGCTGGCATAGTTGATGGATAGCTAAGGAAAGGTCAGAATCCAGGTCTGAAGACAAAACCACCTTCTCAACAAAAGGAAAAATGGATCCGAATTTCACCACCTGCCCCTGTGAGAGTTGAGGTTTGCTCCCTGCCAGAAGGCAGAGACAACAAGCATTCATCGCAATGTCAACGTGGGTGGGCATCGGTGGGAAATTACCTGCAATGATGACCACCCACGAGTTCTAGTTCCATGCCACGCCCGCATCCAGATGTGGAGTCTGGCTCCTGTCCCTCTAGTCTGGACTGGCGTTGTGACTGGCCCTGGCCAATGGATCCTAGCAAAGGTGACACCCTGCCAGTTCCATGGCCGCTTCCTCTTCTACTTTCTTACTCTTCCATGTCACCATATAAAGATCTCTAGGCTGTCCTGATGGAAAGAGCGACCACACGGAGAGGAAGGCCAGGTGGGAGTGAACTGAAGCCGCCCCAGAGGACAGGGAGCCCCGAGAGCCCCCGTGAGTGAGGCCATCCGAGACAAGGCAGCCCCTCCAGCCTTCAGTTAAGAAGCGCTCCATGAGCAAGCTCAGCCAACAACATGGAGAACAGAGATAAGCCATCTCTGCTGCGTCCTGCCAGGATTTCCCGACCCAGGGACTTGTGAGCAACCGATGGGTATTGTTTCAAAGGTGCTGGGTATCCAACAGGTTTATACTGTAGCCATAGATAACAGACACACTATCTCTTTCTCCACCCACACCTGAGACCTGTCTGTCTGGGTCTTGTAGGAGGCCAGGAAATGATGCCCAGGTAGGAAAGTCTGCCCTGGAGACCCAGTGGACTGATAGGACTGTTTCCTCCTCCTCCTCCGGCATGGCCCCAGCCAGCCTCCCCTATTTCCACTTCGCTTTGCCTCCGATGAAACTCTAGGAATTTTCCTTTTTCTGCTTTATTTTAACCTTACCTCTGCCTTGTAATTCCAAGGTTGTTACCGTATCCAGTTTAGATCTTCCCAAGGAGATTCTAAAACCACAATTTTCATAGGGCTATTTTTTTAGTGTGAGAAAGGTGTGTGTGTGTGTGTGTGTGTGTGTGTGTGTACGTGTGTGTGTGTGTGTGTGTGTATTCGTGAATACATACTGATTTTTATTTACATTTCCCAGGTCTCAACAAAGTCAAAATTACGGTTAATTCTATATGTAGTTGAGTTATACAACATACATGGGTATTTAATCTCTTTATGTAAGTTTACCAGTACCCACTAATAAGGGACCAATTTCTGACAAGAAACTCCTTTTAATTCTGTATAAAAGATTCTTTAATCCAATTTGATTCACTCAGCAGTCACAACAGGAATACACCGCACTGGCCTGAAGAGCTTATTCGGTGTTTTTAAGAGGTCTAAACGGTTTCCAATGGCAACCAGAGAATCAGCTTGACATCTCAGACTATAAAAACCTTAGAGTTCATCAACATGATGAGCGCAGCAGAGAGCCGGGAGGTTTATGACATTTTAATCATTGATAATTTTGGTTGTGCTGATGAGAAGACTTTTTAATGTGAGGGACTTGGAGAGGGTTGCCAGGAGAACTGCCAAGGTAATTAAAACAGCCTTATAAATTGGTTTGAAGAATATGTCAGGCTGTCAAAACGCCCATCAGCTTATCTGACCCAACCCTTCTCTGGCCACCTCCATCTAGTCATCTGATACTCTCGGCCTTAATTGAAATGGACGGCACAATGATGGCAAAAAACGTGCCATGGCTCGAGCAGCACATAATCCTCTAGAGAACGTGACGTTAAGTAATGAGGTAGATCACTCATTCCCGCCAACTTCTGAAAAGTACTTGAGGCAGCTCACATGGAAAATGCAGCTAGTATAATACAGAAAACTAAACACCAGGAGAAACAGCCTGCCTTGACTAGTGAAAAACCTGTAGGGGAGGTGGTGGAAAAGTGGAAATAAAGCCAATGAAAATGCTAAAGGAGGAAACTGAGGCTCTCTGACTACAGACGTAGCCTCCACTATATAGCGTGGAGGTTAGGTGGTAGGAGGGGAGGGGAGACATAGGTAGTGGAATGTGGAGGAGAAACAGGAGAAAGGAGAATACTAACACATACTCCAACTCCACACAAAGTGAACTCTTCCCAGACTTTCAACCGTGTCATTTAATTTTCACATAATTGATGGAAAAATTGAGACTCAGAGATTGAGTAACTAACTTGCCCCAAATCTCACAGCCAGAAAGTGATGGAACAATGTGCCCAACAACCTAAAGTCATGTGACTCCAAAGCCACTAAATACCCCTTTCTGCCCAATATTCTCAGTTTGGGGCTAAAAGAGCTTCTTTTTTTTAATGGTAATAGGAATTGAACCCAGGGGCATTCTACCTCCAAACTACATCACCAGCCTGATTTTATTTTTGAAACAAGGTCTTGCTAAGTTGCCAAGGGCCTAAGTTGCTAAGGCTGTCCTCGAACCTGTGATCTTCCTGTTTCAGCTTCCCATTTACTGGGAATACAGGTGTGCGCCACCACCCCCACTCTTTATTATTATGATGATGATGATGATTGTTAAGATGCATATGCTCTTAAGAAGTAAAGCACATTCAGTTGCACATTTGCATAAATGAATTGATCATAGTTAAGCAGCATGAGATTCCAGAGTGCGACCACTGTGGAAAGCAGAACATGTTCAGAAACAGGAGGTGGTACTAAAAGGCAAATTTTGCAATTTTGCTTCACTCTGTTTCCTAAGAACTATATCATGCCCATACTCTTCATTGCTTCTGGCCTGTCCATTGTTTCATGCATGATACTCACTCTCTGCTTTTTTTTATTATTATTATTTTTTTTTTTTTAGCAGTAGTTAGTTAGCATTTAATGAACCTCTGGAACTGTGTGACTTTTAAGCCACCAGGACACAGGCACCCCCAACACCCTTAATCTTCTCCTCAGCTCTTCTGCTGAAGAATTTGGCCTTCACGATGACAGGCTGCTTTGGGAGCTTTCCCTTCCCCAAAACTTTGTAGTAACCCGATCGCACTACATCAATGATAGGAGCAGCTCCAGTCTTGTTTTTGGCAGCATTTACTCATGTCTGTTCACTGACCAATGTCCACAATTTATCAAGGTTGACAGTTGGGCAGAAGCTCTGGTTCCTCTTTAAGTGGTAATGCCTCATACCAACTTTCCCAAAGTAACCTGGGTGATATTTGTCAAAGTTGATCCTGTGGTGATGCATGCCACCAGCATTACCCCGGCCTCCTGGGTGCTTCCGGTGCTTGCCGATGCGGCCGTGGCCGTGGTTCACGTGGCCCCGAAGTTTCCGGGTCTTTCTCGGTCTGGATGGCATGTCGGCGGCCGAGATGAAAAAGTATTGTTATTATTTTTATTGGTGCATTGTATGCACACATTATAACGAAGTTCAGAGTGATAGAGACATACATGCATACAGCAGTCAGTGAGCTTCCCCAGATCCCATCCCACTCCCTCCCTCTTCCCAATACATATTGACATTGGCATTGATCATTTTGTAAGGTACATAGTGTCAATTGAAGTGTTTCCTTCATCAAGTCTCCCTCCCCCGACCCACTTCCCACCCCCAGGCCCCTCCATCACTCCACTGGGGTTTCTCCAAATCAAAACTACACTGAGATCCTGCCTAACCCCAATTAGAATGGCAATCATCAAGAATACAAAAAAAAATAATAAATGCTGGCAAAGATGTGGGGAAATAGGAACTCTTATACACTGTTGATGGGATTGCAGCTGCTATGGAGATCAGTGTGGAGGTTCCTCAGAAGACTGGGAATGGATCCACCATATGATCTCTTTCTATTTTCTAAGCTAGATAATGTGATCAACTTATCCTTGATACAGTGGAAATGGTTAACATACTATGTGTCCCAATATGACTCTCAGGAGGAAGCTATTCGTGGTACTAAAATCTGTATGTGTGTATGTATCTAAAGAGATAGATGATAGGTAGATAGAGAGACCTTAGTAACAAAAGACCCAACAAAAGATAGATAACAAATGGTCCCCTCATTCACTCATAAATAACACATGGTATAATGTTAGGATTTTGTTTATGCTATTAAAACACATCTGCACAGCTGTTTCTTGAAACTAGACTGGACTGTTTAGGCACAACCCCTCATGAGAAAATTTTACCTCTTCATCCCACAGTGTCAATTTATCGTTATATAACCAACCTGAAGTTCCATTTTAATGATGTGAAATCTAATATATCAGTTCACTTTAGTGTTTTTTCACCAGCATGAGTGGTAATAAGACCAGTATTTTAGGATCTGTGTAGTGAGCTGCAGGTGATAAAAATATTCTTGTTATTTCAATGTTATCCAAATTCTGCAATTTATACAATTATGCTCCTTCCCTAAGTTGGTTGGGGATATTTGCCTCTAGCTAAATTATTTTATGAAATTTTAAATCACCTTCAGTATTGTGATATCTTTCTTTAAAAATCAATAGCTAAATAACAAAGAAAGACTTTAGCCAAACATCATCTTACAGATTTCAGCCACAAAAGGGTTTATTGCATTTATTACCAATGCCAACCATTCCAATCTGTACTCCTTCTATAAATAAAGTTCATGTAAGGTCAACTCAAACCATTCTATTAAGAAACAAGG
>PVJS01027170.1:8726-26547 GCA_004027185.1 Glis glis | reverse complement strand
TCCTTCCTTCCTTCCTTCCTTCCTTGCTTCCTTCCTTCCTTCCTCCCTCCCTCCCTCCCTCCCTCCCTCCCTCTCCCTCTCCCTATTTCTCTCTGAATTGAACCCAGGGGGATTCTACCTCTGAGCTACAACCCATCCCTTTTCATTTTTTGTTTTGAAACAGGGTCTCACTAGATTTCTGAGAGTCTCACTACTTGCTGAGGCTGTCCTCAAAACTGCAATCCTCCTGTCTCAGGCTCCCAAGTACTGGGATTACAGGTGTGCACCACCATGCCCAACTTCCATGTTCTCTTTTAAAAAATCATGTGTGTTTTCTATTTTTCATGGTGAGTGTATATTATTTAAGTTTAAAATATCTTTTAAGAAGTCTGTTTAGGAATACACACGGTGAAAGGGCCACATGCATGGGGACAAGGAGCGCTCTTGTAGAGCTTTTGTGAACACTTCTCCAATGGGGATTTATTTCCGGGAGGGCTAATGGGCTCCCGTCTGAGATCTTAGTAACCCCATCACTGGAGCTTTCTAGGAAACATCCTTCAATTTCCTTAGCACAGTTCAGGCATCAGTTCACTCTCGACAGTGACACATGCTTCCCTCCTCCTTTTCTTTTCAGAGTTTTCCCCAGAGAAGTCCCCGATTGTCCTAAGAGCAGGGGCGAAGCTGGCATCTCAGTGATGCGCAGCGAGGGCCTCGCGGGTGGAGTGGCAGAAGCTCTTCGGCCCTGCTGTGAGGCTGAGTGGAACTCTGTCATCCCCTCTCACCAGACCAGCGGCCCAGTGGAACCCTCCCCCGGAGCGCACAGGGGCGGGCAGGAGGCAGAGTCCCCCGCGCCCAGCTTCGCCTTGGAAGCCCCTCCTGGTGGACCCTGCAGGCCGCGAGGAATACGCCAGGCTGTAGCTGGTGGACCTGGCGGGCAGCGAGTGTGCTGGTGAGCGGGGGCACAGGACTCGCCCGGTGGACACGGCCCTGGCAGAAGCTGTGGTTCTGGGGCCGTGGATAGAGCCGACCGTGAACGGCCTCTGTGGACGCTCTGGGCAGGGCGTTCCTGCTCTCAGGCAACCTGGAATCCCTCTCACATGCGGATGGCCAGCGGTCTCAGCCCTGCAGCCCAGAGACCGTGTCCCTCCCACTGGTGCTCTGTACTGAGGAGACTCAGTTTCCCGCAGGAGCTCAGCTCTGGTCCTTAGAGGAGCCGCGTGAACGAGATGGAGGAGCTCACTTTAACAACCCCCAGGCCACAGTCCCTCCTCCATGATCCACCCATGATCACGCTCCTCCCGAGAGCCGCTGTACCCTTCCTGGCTCATGTTGTGACGCGCATAGTGACGGCAACTGGCTTCTGTGCTTTCCAGGTGTGTCTGGGGTGACGGGCTTGGCACTGAGGGAGACCTCGTTCATCAGTCGGAGTCTCGCGGCCCTTGCAGACGTCCTGGGGACCTTGTCAGAGCGCCATGGCCACATGCCCTATTGGAACAGCAAGCTCACCTACCTGCTCCAGGATTCCATCGGTTCTATGCCCCTCAGATGCCCCAGAATAGAGGAAGCCATGAGCCACGCCTCAGGAAGCTGTCTTTGGCAGAGTTCTATCTCTGCCAGACCTCTGGAGTGTCCCCTTCGCCGGTACTCCTGGCGCCACTGTAAAAGCTGCTATTTGTCTTCTCTTACACTGTCTCACGCTAGGCCGGTGGTGGCGTGTTTAGGAGGTGACCACTGCCCTCCCCGCCCAGGCTGCAGGTGCCTTGGGGGCAGCTGCCGTCCCTTCCTCTCACCATAGTGGATGCGGTGGCAGCCGAGGGGCCCTTGTCCGCTTGGTCTCAGCTATGACAGCTGCGACTTGGCTGAGTGGGATGGACGGCCCTCAGTGGCCGGCGGCCCTCGGGGCTGTGTCCGCTGGCTTACGCCAGGCCTTGTGTGATCAGCGCTGTGTCAGAACGCCGGTGGACTCTCACGCTGCAGGCAGCCCACCCCACACGGCCGCCCGGCCGCTCGGTGCCATCTTTCCTGGGATTCCCTTCAACTTCCATCTTGTTCCTTTTTTTAAGGAGGTGACGCAAAGTCGCTGGTGATTCCGTGTGTGTCCCCGGGACAGACGCACGTGGCAGAGACACGGCAGAGCCTGGGGTTTGGGACCCGTGATCGGCAGGCTGAGCGAGGAAGAGGCCTTCTTCCCCCAGGACTAAGTTGCCGATGGGCTCGGCCTATAGATGAATTTTCTCCCTCAAGTCATGTTACTTATTTTATAATGTGTATGCTGAGAAATAAACGTGTTCCTTTTGGATTCGATGAGCCCGTTTTGCTTCCAGGTCCTCTGCACAATTCACGCTGGGTCACCTGGGCACAGTAGGGCTGAGGGGAAGCAGGCTTATCTGAGGAGCCTCTAGAACAGGTGGGGGCCACGTGTGCAGGGCCAGGGGAGGAGCTGGCTGTCTGTGTGGGCCAGCGGCCAGGCTCAGAGTCTGTTTGTTAGACACAAATGAAGGGAGGGTCCCCGGTGCCAGAACCAGACAGACTTGCGCTCTGCCTGCTCCCGGCTCTGTGTCCCAGACAGTCGAGAGCCCCATTCCCTCATGTGTGAGACGGGCTGGAGGTTGGAGGGTGAGCAGAGAGGCTTACTGGGTCATGCAGGGGACGGAGGTGGACAGGAGGGAGGAGGGTGTGACGCAAGACAAGGGCAGCCCCGTACCTCCATCACCTCCAGAGACGTGGATGGGCCTGACCATGGGCAAGAGAGTCTCAGAACTGGGATCGACCTTGAGTGGGTCAGTCAGACCCTGCTCAACACTGGGCCCTCAGACAGGGGAGGCTCAGGTCTCTCTGGAGATGTGGCCCGTGTCCAGAGGGTGGGTCTGCAGTGGCCTTGGCGGCACAGGAGAGCTGAAGTGTGGTTTCATCTCCCAGCTTCAGTCCGGACACCCAGCATGGTGTCCAGCCACAGGTGGGTCCGCTCATGTCTCCAGGAGGGTGAGGAGTCCGGGGCTCCCGTTGGGCAGCGGAGTGGCGCACATCCCAAGGACAGCCTGAGACCAGGAGCAGGTGCTTAGATGACCAGAGGCTCCTGCCTGGGCCTAAGCCGCCTGGTGCTCTCGGGGACTGGTGGTGGACGGGCGAGGAGCTGAGCAGTTCCCCGTGGTGCACGCTAGCTGGGGCAAGGCTGCCTGCCTCCTCCCTGCCTGGTCGGCTTGGTGATGACGTTGCGCCCCCTGAACCCCAGTGGGTCACAGGAGGAATGCATGCGTAAGGGAATCAGGATCCGCAAGCCCAGATGAGGAATACCGCTCAATTTTTCCTCCACAGTTTTGACTCTGAAAACTAGGCTCCGAAGCAGGTATCCGAGACAAGTCACAGCTCGGAGCTGCTGTGCATGAATGGTTTGAAGGCCAGGGAAGCATTTCTGGCTTTACCCTGTCTTATTTGAGAGTGAGGGAAAACATATTTTCTGGGAATTAGGACACACCTAGCACATCTGTGTGTGGCTCCAGGGACAAGAGTGAGCTGCCGGTGCCAGTTCTACAGAGCCCGGGGTCAGGGTGCACACCGGCAGCGGATGTCTAGAGCCATACCAGTGGTCTTCCCCTGGCCTCCCTCTCTCAGGCCTGAGCTCTCTGCCTTCACTGGGGAGGGAACCAGGCTTGGGCTGCTGGGTCCCGCTTTCCACAGCATGGCCAGGAGGTCGAACACACGGGAAGTGGAGCAGATAAAGGATGCGCTGGAGATGACGGGCCCTGCCTGCCAGAGAGGACTTGTACAGCAGTGCCGCAGGCTGGGACTGGAGGCATCCACTAGAACTCGTGGCTTTCAATATAGATAATTCGGTAGAGTGATGACAGATGATAGATGATAGATAGATGGTCCATCAATCAGTAAATAGGTGATAAATCGGTAGATAAATGATGGGGAGACGATAAACGATAGATTGACCAGTAACTAGGTAGATGGTAGATAGTCAATAGATTATTTGTAAGTAGATCTGATTTAACCCCATATATCAAAAATATCACCTGGACATGAAATTGCTATCGGGCCAATATAACATTAGTGAGAGACTTTATGTTCTGTGTGTACTAAGTCTTCCATAATGTGTAGATGTCAATGTTTTATGGGGAGCCCTTTATAATCCTGGAATTATAGATAATACAACCTAGCAGAGCACACGTAAAAAGAACCAACATAATGATGTAACTACAGTATGACAGAAATAAAAGGAAAGTGACATCTCTCTTTGCCTCTCTCTACATATATTCGAATTTATAAAACTTTCTAAGCAGCACTTGAATTCAGTGTATTAAAAGTTTGGATATGAGAAGAAAGATAATATCCAATTTAAGTGTATTTGATATTTTAAAAACAAAGGCCGTGTATGTGTGTGTGTGTGTGTGTGTGTGTGTGTGTGTGTGTGTGTAGGCACACGTGTAAATGCTACATGGCGTGGCAGCTCCGGAGCAGACAGGCTCAGAGCGCCACACTCCACTCACACACATCGTAATGCAGCAAGGCGTGGGTCACATGACTCTTGGTGATGTTACAAACGAGTCACATCTTTAACTTCCCTTGACTTACATGACTTCTGCATTCCTGGCAAACCGCACAGATTAAAACCCCAGCAGTAATCCTTATGGAAAAGAGGACTAGATTTAGACTCATCACCTGGAGACCTTCTGCCCGTGATGTGTAGCGGGGGCTAGGAAGCCGTGTGGAGCAGGAGACAAACAGAACCCCACAAAGACGTATGTCCCACAGACGCCTGGTGTCCCTGAATTATGGTTTCCTGACACCAGGAGCAGTTCTGTGTGCATGAGAGCAACGTGGTGTGACACACAGGCCTTGCACAGTCTGCACAGGGAAGAGCTGTGAGGACTCCTGTGTAAAGGGCTCAAGTGTTTGTTGGTGCTGAGCAGACAGGCCGGCAGGAGGGACCCTTGAACTTGCTAGCACCTCCCCTCTTGCCCCTCAGGCTCCTGAGCGCAGGAGGGGGGGGCAGGGCGAGGCTGACTGGGCTTCCCAGACAGCGCAGCAGGCGAACGTGATGCACAGCCTGTGGGACACGTGGAGGCCAGAAGCTGGACAGCGGCCCGTCTTCCAATTTGTAGGAGGTCAGAGGTCACTGGCTTGGAAGATGTTTGCAGTGATAAATTGGAAGCAATCAGTTTGGCCGAAGTTTAAGAAGTGCACCAAGGCTGTGTTGGCCGACCAAACCCAGATGGGGAAGATGGAAGATAAGCCATCTCATGGATGACAAGGACATGCTGTCAGGGTGAGGAGAGGGGCGCGATCGCCTTGGGATCCTGGAGGCCTGGGGAGTCGACAGGGCAGAGCCCGGAGGGTAGGCAGTGACCTCGGGGAGGTGCAGGGGCTGAGTACGTGCGCTTCTGTAGCTGCCGCATTCTGTGTCATGCCCACCATGAGGGTCCCCTCACCCTGATCATGTTGGGCAGCAGGCCCGGGGCCCAGCAGACAGTAGACAGCACGTCCCTGTGCTCAGAGCCCCTTCCTGGCCATGCCGGGGCGGTGCAGGCAGGGCCAGCTGCAGTGGCTGCCTTTTTGCCAGGACCACGCTCTGGGACCTCCTGCGGCCCAAGTGTCTCTTGCAGGGGACACACCCCGGGAGAGGAGAGAGCCCTGGGCCGGAGCTGGGGACTCATGTAGATGGCCATGGGGGCAGCCACTGGCATGAAGGTCTGAGCTTCCCCAGGGCCTCGTGGTCGGGCCTCCCAGGGAGAGTGGGGCTTTGACCAGAGAGGACAGAGACGCAGGCTCCGTTCCCCAGCAGGCGTTCACAGAGCGAAGGTGCCGGCAAGAAGCCTGAACGCGGGCCAGGGCCCATGCTTCACCCTGGGCAAGGTGGGCGGCAAGAGCCCTGCCTGGGGCCACCCTCTCCACCATTCCACGTGACTGCTGCCGGAGTGGGATCTGTCAACCTCTGCACCCCGCCCCAGCATGGAGAGCAGCCACACCGCAGACCCTGTGCCCCTGTGATGCCAGAGCCCCATGGTAGGCACACCGCTTGGTCCCAGCAAGACCCCAGAGGCACCAGCAGCAGGCACTGCAGGGCACGAGCAAGGTCCCGAGGGATTCTCCCAAACCTGGACCCCCAGCTTGACCCCAACCTGGCCAGCTGCAGGACCAGCACCCTGGCAGGTTACTCGAGGGTGCAGGGGCTGATCAGTAGAGCACTGCCCTTTGCAGGGCCTCCTGGGGGCCAGAGGGAGTGGGGACGTGGCTTCTTAGCTCCGTTGACAAGCGCAGGAAGCCCTCTGGGGGCCGCGCCTGGGCCCTGCCCTCCTGTTGTCTGGCCCGTGGCTCTGTCTTGGGCAGAGGCTCCGAGGCAGCCTGGCCTCTAATTGTCCTTTCCACTCACCCTGAGCCCCAGAGATTACAGTCTGCGGCCGCGCTACCCGGCAGTTAGCGACGCTTGCCCAGTTTCCCACATCTGTCCTCAAGGCCCAGAGGGAAGACAGAAATAGCAATCCCCACGGGCCCGTGTGGTTTCTGGGGGTCAGACAGCGGTCCCATGCCCTCTCATCTGTGAGGACACAGGGCACGGGTCCCAGCCTCCACGTGGCCCTACTGCTACCAGGCGCTGGGCCTGGCTGCTCTCCTCACACGCAAGGGTCACTGGGCACAGGCCTCCTGCCATGGGCCCCACATGTCCCCAGCGCTCCCTGTGGACCACCATGGCTCCATGAGAGCCCTGTGGTGCTGTGACAGAGCTGTGGGACTCGGGCCCTGGCCAGGCGCCAACACTCGAGCCTCACCAGGGCCAGCCCTATGAGCAGCGATGTAGGAATGGAGACGCTGGGGTCATTGTCCTTGCAGGCAAATGGGGCCTGAGGGCGGGGTGACCTCCTAAGGCCCGGCGAGTGGTGGAGGAGCAGGGTGACCTCAGGGGACCCCATGGCCCATGGCTGTCCCCACTGGGCTTGAGTGATGGGGTGCTGGTGACAGGAGGGACCTCTCTTAATCCCCCTCTCCAGGGACGGTGGTGAGGGGAAGTCAAGGCCAGGCAGCTGGGAGCTCTCCTGACTCTTGTGAGGACCTCACGTGAGACGGGGACTAAGTCCTGCATGTGGAGTGTGTGTAGGTAGACACCTGTGCATGGGCACAAGTCCTGGCCCTGGCCTCGCCACACCGGTGCCCTCAGCGGGCAGGTGCCTCCCCTGGCAGCCTGTGGGAGTGGGCTGGGTTCTTGCTTCCAAAAGTTTCTCTAGAGGAAGAAGACAGTCTGACCTTCGATCAGGACGAGTTAACTCCATTTTGTACCTAGGGGAACCAGTCTTTGGGAAAGTAGCCTGCACCAGGTCTCGTCGCCCATCCTCATCCATGGCTCCCAGTTGCACACGAAACTCTAATTCACCAGGAGATTTATCAGCCTGGCTGGCCGCCGCCCCACAGGTGGGTCCAAGCCCACACATATGCCGGGGTGCACACACCAGAGACCCTTTCAGAGCAGTGTCAGGCTCAGGGCTGAGCTGTTCTGGCTCACAGTGACCCATGTAGGGCTTGAGACCTGCAGGACCACACATGTGCATGTGTCCAAAAAGGACAGGAGGTGTGCTTGCGGGACCCTGTGCAGGGGAAGGAACCCCGAGGTGTCCACAGGCAAATAGCCAACCCTGCCCGGGGCCCTTCCGGAATCACCACAGGCCCAACTGCGCAGTGGGCCTGCTTCAAGGAATGCGGAAGCCATCTGGGTGGAGGCAGGTGAGGTGTGGGAATAGCCCTACCTGGCTGGCTGCCAAAGCCCCACCTGGCTGGCTGCCAAAGCCACCTCTCCTGCTGCTAGCTGCCCCGGTGGGAATCGCCCACTACCGCAGCGATGGTGCACAGAGGGGCCTGGGGACAGATCCGGGCCCACACCGCAGGAGGAACCTTATCTGGAGGTCCCAGCACTCTGAGTGGATCTGAGTCCAGGAATGGCACAGGGAGTGGTGCAGGAGGCGCCGGTGGCCTGCAGTGGTAAGGATCTGGGACGCCCTGGGGCTGGCGCAGTGACAGGGCTCCCTCCAGGCTGGACACACTCCCCCACATCAGACATGTGCTGGCCAGCCCCAGGGCCAAACCTCTGACCCCTAGCTCTCCTGGACACTGTACGGCCGGACTTGATGTCTCCCTCCTGGAGACCCAGGGAAGGAGCTTGGGGCCATAGACCACTAGGAGGAGGAGGAGGAGGACCTGGCCATCACCCCCAGACTGGTATCAGAGCTGACTCCATACCCCCTACAAGGCACAGACCCAGAGAAAGCTGGCCGGGAAGAGGAGGCAGGTTCAGCGGGGAGAGAGGCAAGAGCCAGAGAGGGCCCTGCCCCAGCCTGGTCACAGGGCAGTGGCAAGCCACCCACAGGGCTGGCAGGCACAGAGGGAGCTGCAGCGTGGATGGTGCCTACACCACCGGGTCCTGCGGGAGCGGGTCCTCTGCCAGCAGGTCCAAGGAGAGGCAGTTCAGGGACCTCTTGACATGCAGGACAGCTCTGGCCTCTTGGGGCGCCACCAGCCCTGCCAGGGTACAACCTAAGACGCAGCCATGCGAGGCAGACACAAGGTGCGGGGCCGGCTGGTGTGGATGCAGGTCGTCTAGGCTGCGGCTGTGCTGGCCTTCCCCATGGCCGCCTCCTGCCTCCTGGACCTGTAGGAGAGACCATGGGACTTTGGCTTCCTCCCCCTCCCACCACAATACCACCCTGCAGGCTGCACTCCCTGCTGTGTCCTCTTTAATTCTAGTGCTGCTACCCTGTCCTCTGCAGCACCCCCACCCCGCACACCCATGGCCTGGTCCTGGCATACAAGTCCCGCTGGGGTGCTCTGTCCCAGGCGCACATGAGGCCCCTCTCCCGGGCTGCCTCATCAAAGCCCCCAACCTCCTAGCATGTGACAGCTCTGCACCCACCCTGCCTCAGTTTCCCTAATAACACCACCCTTGGCAGGGGGCCAAGGCCCAGGGGCTGTAAGGGGACTCAGGGCAGCCCCAGAGAGACCCCCAAACACAGTGGAGATGGATGGATGGAAGGATGGGATTGTCTGCATGTACAACCATCCACGGGCCACCAGAGGGCCACATGCAGGCCACGCTGCCCCAGACCTGGAAGGGACGCAGAAGGCCACTATCACGGGGGTGCTGAGACCAAGGCCCCAGCCCCTACGTTACCTGAGGTCCCCGCCATGTCTCCAGCAGTCTCTGTCCAACAGGGCTCTGCATTGGCCTGGGGCTGCGGGGCCACGTGGGGGACCCTACCTGGTGCAGGGCTTCGGTGCTCCGGCTCCTGGTCCTGAGCAGCGTGACCCGCGCCACCTCGAAGGGCTCTGGGGGAGAGGCTTGGAGAGGAGACAGTGTTAGCAGAGGCCCTGCAGGAAGCTCCTGCACCAACATGCAACCCTAACCCTGGGGCTCCCTCCCAGGGGGCCTCACTCTGAGGTGGGGACCCAGCACTTCTTGGGCCCTCAGAGGTGGGACCGGGTCATCTGTGATCTCACTCAGAACCCTGTGAGTTGCATACCAACCCCGGGCATCTGTGATTCCTCGGACACATGACCCCTCTCCTCACCCTGCGAGTCCCAGAAGCCCGGGACTGCCCGCAGAGCTGGGGTCTTGGCCCGTCCAGCGCACATCTGCATAGGGGTGGGAGAGGCCAGGCCCGGTCCTGGTGACCCCATCTCCTGACAACTCACACCACCCTGTGGCCTCAGCACCTTGCCTGCTCTGGGGTCTGACAGACAGGCTCTCCCTGTGTGGACGTGGTGGTGCTGGACCACAGACCAGAGTTCGGACCTGACCTCAGAGGCTACGGCCAACTACCCTTTCTAGTGGAGCAGACATTTGGAATGCAGCGGAGGACTCCGAGGGCAGATCTGCCTGACTCTGGGTGCCAGGGCTGGCCCCAGGTGACACCAGGTGACCCTGAGTGGTGCGTTCTGGCACGTCCTCTCTCGGGGCCTGGCAGCAGACAGGGCCAGGTTCTGGCTCCCTCACTCCCCTCTGCCCACCTGTGCTGCCACTGTGTATGCCGTCACTGCCGTAGCTGCCCCTGGAGCTGCTGGCCGGCACTGTCCCATGGAGCCCCTCGGCCCCCGCGGGCTCATCCACAGACGTCTCCCCAGATCGTGCGTGCTGCGTATCGGCCTTGATGCCTGATGTGTGGGAGCTGTCGGCGGAGTGGAGCAAGAGGCAGTGGGGGGGACACTGGCCCCTGGCCCCTCTGTCCCTGCTGCCCGGCGAGCCCCTGCCAGCCAGCTTCAGATCCAGCTCCAGCGGGTCGCTGATGTACGACTCCCGGTAGTGCTTCTTCTCTGTCGGGTGGGGACAGCCGTGAGAGCTGGTGCCCGAGGAAGGTGAGGTGCCACTCAGGCTCCTGGGCCAGCGATGGCTGGGGGCCTGCCAGCCAGGCCTGGGAGAGGCAGGCAGCGCCCAGACCCGGGAGGAAGCCCTTCACGGAGAACGTGTCTTCCACACGGCTCCCTCAGCCCTGTGCCGTCTCTCAGGCCTCAGGCTCGTCCTGAGCAGTCCCGTGTCCCAGCCCCCAGGAAGGGCTAGGATGGGAAAGGGGGCTCTGTCGGCCTTCTGGGATGCTCCGGGGCAACACGCGTGCTGGCGTCCCTCCCGGGCACCCTCACGACCCAAGCACAGGGTACACTCACACACACACTCAGCAAACACACTCATGCACACTCACCCACAGACACACATGGAGACACATGCTCACACGCACACCTGTGAATATTGTCACTCCAGTGTGCACATGTGACAGCCTCCTGCGTCCTCTCTCTAGGACACAGTGAGCCCGGCCTAGGAGCAGAAGCTCAAGCTGTCCCCTCGGGTGGGATGTGCAGAGTGAGAGGGGACACTGGGACCCGGGGCCCTGCACCAAGGCCACCCTTCCGCGGTGGCGGGCTTGCTCTTTGTACAGGGATGTGAGGAGCTTCCAGAAACCATGCAGAGGCTAGGGCGGCCCTCATCTTGCCCCATGCCCACCCTGTCCATAGGGTCCTGCTCAGTGGAGTGGGAGTGGGTCACCGCCCCTCGCCCTGAGCATCTGGGGTCTAGAGCTGAAAGGCCACTGGCCACACTGTGAGAGACCTGGCTGTTGGGCCCAAAGCGGGCAGCAGGGATCCTGTCCCCACCATGTCCCCAGCCTCAGAGGGGGTGTGTGGCCCTCTGCTGGGTGTCCCGCCCAGGGCCGGGTGCGTGCCCACCTTCAGCCTCCTCCCGCTGCCGCAGCCACCGCAGCTCGGGCTGCACGCTGAGGTAGAGCCGATGGCTGGTGCTGAGCAGCCGCAGCAGGTGCCGGGAGCGCCAGGCGAAGCCGGTGTAGACCAGCTTCCGGGCCGCAGGCAGCCCGTCCGGCTGGATCTCCAGCTTCTTCCCCTAGACAGATAGACAGAGGCAGGTGTGACTTTCCAAGCTGAAGGATCATTCTAGCAAGAGGAGAAGGAATGTTTAAACACCAGCCATTGCCCTGCTGGGCCGCAGCCAAGGTCCCCTTCACAGGCTTGACTTCCATGACTTCCATGCGCACACAGGTCTCTGGGGCCACAGTGACCTGGGCGCTCCACTTGTCCTCAGTCACAAGAGGGCGGCCTGGAGGTCGGGGGCAGCCCTCCTGTGCAGAGCCCCCCCTGAGGCAAATGTCCAGGCGGGCATGAAGCCCTGGCTCTCACTGCCCAGCGGCCCTCATGGTCACGGCCTCTGGGGGGCCCAGGGTGCAGGTCTGGGGCTGGATGAGAGGGACAGAGCCTGCACAGTGTGTCTTGAGACCTACTTGTCCTCTCCCTTTGTTCCTCTACTCGGGAGCCAGACATGGTCCAATAGTGAGAGCAGGTAGTGCCTGATCCTGGCCGGCCAGGCCAGCAGGGCTGTGAGCGTCCCCAGGTCGCCCCCGAGGGGTGCGGAGTGGTCAGCTGGAAGAGTCCCTGCCCTGCTCCGAGGATGAAGACGCATCTGCCCAGGCTCTGCAGGGCTTGTGAGTGCAGAGACCCCCCCCCCCCGTCCCCCATTCACACACCCACCAGAAAGGTCAGCTTCTGGATGCGAGGCCAGGGGAAGTCGTAGAGCCGCTGTGGCGTGTGGTTCACCTCCTGCAAGACAGCAGACCGCGGTGTGACCGCAGCGTCCGGGCGGGATGTGGCCAGGCTGGACCTTCAGGGAGGGGAGGGGCCCTCTCACCTGATCGATGTGCATCCCTCTGAGGGTGAGTCCCAGGAGGATGGTAGGGTGATCTTCCTTCTTATCCTAAAAGGACGTGGGTGAAAGAGGTTGAGGCCCTGGGTCAGGCTGGGCCTCACACAGGTAGAGTGACCTGAGGCCTGACCTGGCCCAGAGGCCTCTGTGAACCGCTAGGCTCCACCGGACCCCTCCCACCGCCCCTGTGTGCAGGAGCCTGTCCCTCCCTTGGCCTCTGCATGTGGGAGCCTGTCCCTCCCTTGGCCCTGTGTGCAGGAGCCTGTCCCTCCCACCGCCCCTGCATGTGGGAGCCTGTCCCTCCCTTGGCCTCTGCATGTGGGAGCCTGCCCCTCCCTCAGCCCCTGTGTGCAGGAGCCTGCCCCTCCCTCGGCCCCTGTGTGCAGGAGCCTGCCCCTCCCTGGGCCCCTGTGTGCAGGAGCCTGCCCCTCCCTGGGCCCCTGCGTGCGGGAGCCTGTCCCTCCCTCGGCCCCTGCGTGCGGGAGCCTGCCCCTCCCTCGGCCCCTGTGTGCAGGAGCCTGTCCCTCCCACCGCCCCTGCATGTGGGAGCCTGTCCCTCCCTTGGCCCCTGCATGTGGGAGCCTGTCCCTCCCTTGGCCCCTGTGTGCGGGAGCCTGTCCGTCCCACCGCCCCTGCGTGCGGGAGCCTGTCCCTCCCTCAGCCCCTGCGTGCGGGAGCCTGTCCCTGCCACAGGTCCCACCCCTCCTCAGTCTTCAGATCCCCAAATGTGTCTAAGCAAGATGTGGGCAAAACATTTGTTCCCAAATTCATCCCCCAAAAAACAAAGGCCGTGCTGTGTGCACGCATCGATGACAGCAGAGGCCACGTCATGTTCCAACACTAGACCAGCACCATGTTATCTGTGGCCAAATGCGAGTGGGCTACGGGTCCCCAGCCAGTCCATCAAGGCTTAGTTGAACGGGGACACTGTCCTAGAGTTCTGGTCACCCTGTTAGCCATGGGGGGCTCTGTCCACCCTGTCCTGAGGTCCTGGTCACCCTGTTAGCCATGGGGGACTCTTCCCACCCTGTCCTGGGGTCCTCACCACACTGTCAGCTATGGGGACTTTGTCTACCCTGTCTGGAGGTCCTGGTCACACTGTCAGCTATGGGAGGCTATGTCTACTCTGTCCTGAGGTCCTGGTCACACTGTAGCCTTGGGGTGCTCTGTCCACCCTGTCCTGAGGTCCTGGTCACCCTGTTAGCCATGGGGGACTCTGTCCACCCTGTCCTGAGGTCCCGGTCACACTGTCAGCTATGGGGACTTTGTCCACCCTGTCCTGGGATCCTGGTCACCCTGTTAGCCATGGGGGGCTCTGTCCACCCTGTCCTGAGGTCCTGGTCACACTGTCAGCTATGGGGACTCTGTCCACCCTGTCCTGAGGTCCTGGTCACACTGTCTGCTATGGGGACTCTGTCCACCCTGTCCTGGGATCCTGGTCACACTGTCAGCTATGGGGACTTTGTCCACCCTGTCCTGGGATCCTGGTCACCCTGTTAGCCATGGGGGGCTCTGTCCACCCTGTCCTGAGGTCCTGGTCACACTGTCAGCTATGGGGACTCTGTCCACCCTGTCCTGGGATCCTGGTCACACTGTCAGCTAAGGGGGGCTGTGTCTACTCTGTCCTGAGGTCCTGGTCACACTGTCAGCTATGGGGACTTTGTCCAACCTGTCCTGAGGTCCTGGTCACACTGTCAGCTAAGGGGGGCTGTGTCTACTCTGTCCTGAGGTCCTGGTCACACTGTCAGCTATGGGGACTCTGTCTACCCTGTCCTGAGGTCCTGGTCACCCTGTTAGCCATGGGGGACTTTGTCCACTCTGTCCAGGGATCCTGGTCACACTGTCAGCTATGGGAGGCTGTGTCTACCCTGTCCTGAGGTCCTGGTCACACTGTAACCTTGGGGTGCTCTGTCCACTCTGTCCTGGGATCCTGGTCACACTGGCAGCTATGGGAGGCTGTGTCTACTCTGTCCTGAGGTCCTGGTCACACTGTAGCCTTGGGGTGCTCTGTCCACCCTGTCCTGCGGTCCTCATCACACTGTCAGCTATGGGGACTCTGTCCACCCTGTCCTGGGGTCCTCACCACACTGTCAGCTATGGGGGGCTCTGTCCACCCTGTCCTGGGATCCTGGTCACACTGGCAGCTTTGGGAGGCTGTGTCTACTCTGTCCTGAGGTCCTGGTCACACTGTAGCCTTGGGGTGCTCTGTCCACTCTGTCCTGGGATCCTGGTCACACTGGCAGCTATGGGAGGCTGTGTCTACTCTGTCCTGAGGTCCTGGTCACACTGTAGCCTTGGGGTGCTCTGTCCACCCTGTCCTGCGGTCCTCATCACACTGTCAGCTGTGGCTCTGCCCTCCCCTGCACCCCTTTTCCCCCCTGGGCCCACCTTGTACAGCCTGAAGAAGTGCACGGGCACGTCCTCCAGCTGGCACGCCTCCCTGATGAAGCGCAGCACGGCCTCCTTGGGGCTCAGGCCCCGCTGCTCACGATGCATGGCGGGCACGTGCCTGAGGATGTAGCTGCTCCCCCGCTTGCTGATGATCTGAGGATGGGACCACTCAGAGCCTGCCTGCCTGCCCTTTTGCTGAGCCTTTGAAGGCCCTCCCAGCCTCCTGTTGTCGGACTCAGCTGCCCTGGCTGGTGCTCGTGCCTGCTGCCTGAGCCCAGGACCCAGACATGAGGGCGTGGGGTCCCCAAAGCCTCGGGTCCTGCCTCTCTTCCCTGGGCTGCCCCCAGGCGCCCGCTCTCGATACCCGCTGAAACAAGCCCTCCTTGGATGTTTCTGGGTGGTGACTTTGTGCCCCTCAAGCTGCGGCTGCCTGGAAAGTGCCCCATGAGCATGGACTGGGCCACAACCTGGGGGGGCACTGGGGTGAAATCTGAAGGGACATGACTCTGAGAAGGGCCAGAAAGTGTCCAGGGGCCGGGGTGTGCGGCGCCTGGAGGCCACAGAACTTGAGAAAGGCCGGGTGGACCCAGCCCGAGGGCCACGGTGACACCTGTGCGGAGCGGATGTGGAGGCCCGAGGCGGGCAGGGCAGAGGAGGAGATGCCTATGAGGAGGGAATCTGGACTCCCCGGGCAGGGGCCCGAGTCCCTCAGTCCAGCCATGACGCCCGGCAGAGCCTGGGGCTTGGAGCACAAAGTGAAATTATCCACAACTTGCTGCCCCTCCTCCCAGGGCACAGATGGGTAAACTGAGGCCCAGAGGGGCAGAGAGTATGGGAGGGAGATGGAGTAAAGGTCCTCTGGGATGTCTGGAGAGAAAAAGGGAGGTTGAATCAGACTCCTCAGGCTCACACGGCTGGCCAGGCCTGGGCAGGGGCAGAAGGGCGTGGACGCCTGCTCTGAGCCACTGGACCTGCTACACCGCCAGCCTTGGGGGAAGGAGGGCAAGCGCCCCTGGACCCATTCCCTTTGTTCCCTGTGCCCTGAGCCTCCCTCCTGTTGCCCCTCCCAGCCCTTCCACCTCCCCCTCTTGGAAGGCAGGGTCAGGTGAGCTCCCGAAGGCCCCACATGGCCCTTACCCACTGCGGGAAGTAGGCCTGTGGCTCAAAGTACCTCCCCGTGTGGGCCAGCTGCTGGTGGTCGCCCAGGTCGGCCTGCAGGGCACAGGCGGCCAGCAGGAAGTAGGCCTCCTCCCGGTGCGCACACTGGGACCTCAGCACCCGCTCCTTTAGGCCACAGTAGTACAGGTGCCGGGCCGCCTTGTCCCTGGAAGGCAGCAGGACCAGCTGGGCTGGGGCAGTGGCGGCCGGCACACCTGCCCTTCCCCGCCCGCAAGGGCTCCTGGTGTCCCAGCCTTGCCTGGCCAGACACACAGCACGCTGGGAACACCTCGTCAGTGACACAAAGATGGGCCTGCTGCCCCTGAGCACGGGAGCTTTAGCCGAGGTCCAGGTCTGTCCTAGCGGGGCGGCCTTCACCAGCCGAGGACCCAGGGCTGCAGAGGGCCCCCACTCTCGGGAGCTCAGAGCAGTCCCACGGGGCACCTGCCGACTCACAGGGCTCTCCCGCAGCCTGGGCACCTCTGGATCTTGATGATCTAATACACCCTGACTGGCCGTGACAATCAGGGAAGCTACCCTCTCAACCCACCTTCCAGTTCTCCCCATGAAGACTCCAGAACATTCCACGCAGTCACTCTGGAAACACACTCTGGAAATGTCTATACAATCACATATATCCCAGCTTTCCAGAACCTCCCCCACAGCCACACACCCTCACTTTCTGGAAACGTCCACATAATCACATATATCCTTCCTCTCTAGAACCTTCCACACAGCCACACACCCGCAGAACCTTCCACACAGCTACACACCTTCACTCTCTAGAACCTTCTACAAAGCCAGTAGCCTCACGCTCCAGAACTTTCCACATAGCCATACACCTTCACTCTTTGGAAACGTCCACACAATCACATATCTTCGCTCTCCAGAACCTTCCCCACAGCCATGCACCCTCACTCTCCAGAACCTTCCCACAGTCATGCACCCTCAGTCTCCAGAACCTTCCCCATGCACCCTCACTCTCTGGAAACTTCCATATAATCACATATATCCTCACTCTCCAGAATCTTCCCCACAGCCACACACTCTCAGTCTCTAGAACCTTCCACACAGACACACACCCTCAATCTCCAGAACCTTCCCCACAGTCACGTATATCCTCTCTCTCTAGAACTTCCACACAGACACACACCCTTACTCTCCAGAACCTTCTACACAGATACACACCCTCAGAACCTTCCAGAACCTTCCACATTATTACCCCTTCTGGGAGTCAATGGCCACCCGCACCTGCTGAAGGACTTCCCAGGGAAACCCAGCCCTGCTCACATGTCACTCTGGTCTCAGATTAATTATTGCAGGCATTGCAGCCTTAATTGCTTTTATAGCCACTGCTACGACTGCTGCAGTAGCTCTATCCCAAGAAGTACAGACAGCTACCTATGTTAATAAATTGTCTAAGAATGTTACCTTAGTGTTAGGAATATAGGAAGATATAGATAATAGGTTAGAACAAAATAAATGCCTTGTATGAAGTTGTTCAATATTTAGGAGATGAGGTTCATGGGTTAAAGATAAGAACTCATTTAAAGTGCCATGCATTTTTAATGCCCTAACCTCCTGCCATCCAAATCCACCAAATGGAGGTCCGGTATCAAAGTTTGGCCAATCAATATGAGGGCCCCCAACTATTAAACCCCAGCCCGGTCGATAGCCAAAGACGGGTAAGATCCTGCTAGGCCAGATGAACCTAAGACAGGGGACTCAGCTGGCTCTGGGCTTCCCCCATGACAGACAACTTCTGAATCCTGAGCAGGGCAACCTAAGACAGGCACGACCGCCGGTTTTAAACAAAGTAAAAACGGGGAGATGCTGGGCTCTCCACCCAGTGCCATGAAAGGGCCTGGTGGACTAGCAGAAGCCTGCTTTAAAGAACCGGGCCTCTTCCACGTGGCAGTGATTCAGCATATCAATGGCAAAGATGGCGCTGGCGGACCCCTCGGAGGGAGGTCCCGCAGATAGCCCCACCTAGCCTCAGGAGGGCTATGATAGGCAGTTACCTCCTTCCGTGCTCACGGACAACAGGTGCCTCTGCCTATGATAGGTTATAGGGGGGCGTAATGACCCGACCCGTCGCGTGCCATT
>PVJS01027169.1:0-26448 GCA_004027185.1 Glis glis | reverse complement strand
ACCGGGTCTCATGAAATTGCGGAGGGCCTCACTAAGTAGAGAGAGAGAGAGAGAGAGAGAAAGAGACAGGGAGAGAGAGAGAGCTGAGGCTGGCCGCGAACCCGGATCCTCCGGACTCCGCCTCCCAAAGTACTGGGATTACAAGTGTGCGCCACCATGCCCGGCAAGTTATGTTGTTTTCCAATTAAGATTTAAGATTTTGGTGGCTGGGGTTGGAGCTCCAGTTTTAGCTAGTAGGCTGACCATTTAATTTAGTCAGTTACTTTTGGTTATTTGACTCAGTTGTCCTTTTGGTTGTTATCACACACTAGTTGAGATCTTTGGGCTTCGGGGTTTGGATTAGCCAAATTTGAAAGCATTTACCATGTTTGAATGAAACAATGACTTACTTGGTGGGCTTGGGTTTCTAACTGCAAGATAATTGAAGCACCTAAACCAATAGTAACATGACCAATAGCCAATAGACTTGTGTGTAGCTGCACTGCACCGGCTTTAGCTACATGATGTTGATTTTTCTCAGGAATGTATTATTACGTTATAGACTTTTCTTAGGAATGTATTATTACATAATAGATTATAAAATTATAAATAATTTGTATCACATAGAAGATAATATTTGCATAAAATATAATTGTACTAAAAATTAAACCAAAATGTTCTATAGAAAAAAATCCTCAAAGACATAAAAATTGCAAAGAAGTTCTAAATAGATAGACAAAGTAAAGGAAATCATAATGAAGATGATATAGATATTATATTTTAACTCAATGAATATAAACATAAACATAAACTATTGTATATAAATAATGCAATTGATAGAAATATAGCATTAATTTCTCATAAAAGAAAGTATTCAGATGGGATAAAAAGAGAATGAAATTAAAGTAAATAGAGGGAAATTAAATTCAATGGCGGGAATTTTAAAAGATAAAAAAAATCAAACCTTTTATTTGGGGATGTTACTGGGGGCTCTACCCAGAGCTGTTCTACCTCTGAGTTACACCTCCAGCCCTTTTTAATTTTTGTTTTGAAATAAGGTCTCACTGAGTTATTTCCTGTTGGCCTCAAACTTGAAAGTTCAAAACAAAACCAATGATAAAAAGGTCAATATATCAAAAGAATTATTTGTTCTTTTACATAGCCAGAATGGAAAATTAAAACTTAAATTTAAATTAATTATATGTAATATCAAAAAGTCTCAAATAACTAGGAATATACCTTACAAAAGGCGCCCAAAACCTGTATAGGGAGAACTATGGAATATTATTGAGACATATTAAAAGTATCCCAGAAATGAAAGGATAGCATCTCTCATTTTCATGGAGAGGGAAGGTGAGAGAATGGGGTGTCTAGCAAAATACTAATGGTTTAAACAGTATATTTTAAGTGGCCCAGGTATCATGTAATATTAACATTATTCTGTAAGAATCCATTTTTGGTTATGATGTAATAGTAAACATATTTCTATATTTAATTATTATTATTATTATTATTTTGCAGTACCGGGGATTGAACGTGGGGGCATTCTACTTCTGCGCTACACCCCCGGCCCTATTTTTTATCCTTTATTTTGAAACCGGGTCTCACTAAGTTGCGGAGGGCCTCACTAAGGAGAGAGAGAGAGAGAGAGAGAGAGAGAGAGTCAGGGAGAGAGAGAGCGAGAGAGCTGAGGCTGGCCGCGAACCCGGATCCTCCGGTCTCTGCCTCCCAAAGTACTGGGATTACAAGCGTGCGCCACCACACCCAGCTTAATTATTATTTTTGTTCTTCCTTTTTTAAAAGCAATCTATAGTAAATGTGTGGGAGGCAATTAAGAGAACAGAATGTGTTAAAAACTTTTATATAAAATGGTAATGGTGCCGGGCGTGGTGGTGCATGCTTGTAATCCCAGTACTTTGGGAGGCAGAGACCTGAGGATCCCGGTTCGCGGCCAGCCTCAGCTCTCTCTCTCTCTCTCTCTCCCTCTCCCTGTCTCTCTCTCTACCTAGTGAGGCCCTCCGCAACTTCGTGAGATCCGGTTTCAAAATAAAGTATAAAAAAATAGGGCCGGGGGTATAGCACGGAGGTAGAACGCCCCTGGGTTCAATCCCCAGTACTGCAAAAAAAAAAAAAAAAATGGTAATGGCACATTTTATATTTTTAAAAAAACATTATCATTCTAATGTCAATTCTACACAAATTGATATACAGCTTTAATACAACTTCTATCAAAATCCCAACAAATTATTTTTGAAACTTGACAAGCTAAATCTTTTATTAAAAGCAGCTTTACTGTGAAGATAATCATGTGTTTTCTTAGACATTTTTATATGATGACATATTTGTAGGTTTAATTGCTCTTGATGCATTATTTTCTTAATGTGGTGGTGGATTCTCTTTCCTAATACTTTATGCAATATTTTCACACCAATATTCATTATTGCTGTTTGCCTCTAATATTTTCTGTGCTATTTTCTTCAGATGCAGACACTGATAGTGTATTTGCTTTATAAAAATCAATTAACGGTAATGCTATAAAATTAAATATTCCAATTATCTGTAAATAAATGTAATTAAAATTATGCTTTTGTTTTTAAATTTTATCTTAATATTGTGTTGCTGATATGTTTAATAATCATGCAAATTATAATTCAGTATTTGTTAAAATAGTCAACTATAGAAATAAAACAATATGAGAATCAGGATTTAGTTTAATTACAAAGAAAATTCAAAATTTAAGTGAGAATCAATTGTCATAGAAAAATTAATACAAATGGATATTAGTTATGTATGTACACATTTTTAATAAGTGCATATTCCATGAAAAGTACTGACTAGGCTCTGAATTTGGAGTAGTTAATAAAGTAAATAAAACTCCTGTCCTCATGGACCTTAAAGTCTATTTGGAGAAGCACAATAAGTAAATAAATGTATTATAGTTATACATATCAGGTAAGAATTATCATTCTGGTGTTTAGTACAGTAGATAAGAAGTGGAAGAATATAATTTAAAATAAGTGACATCTGAGCCAGTCGTGGTGGCGAACGCTTGTAATCCCAGTACTTTGGGAGGCAGAGACTGGAGGATCTGGGTTCGCGGCCAGCCTCAGCTCTCTCTCTCTCTGTCTCTCTCTCTCTCTTCCTATCTCTCTCTCTCTCTCTCTCTCTCTACTTAGTGAGGCCTCTGCAACTTCGTGAGACCCGGTTTCAAAATAAAGTATAAAAAATAGGGCTGAGGGTATAGCGCAGAGGTAGAACGCCCCTGGGTTCAATCCCCGGTATCGCAAAAATAAATAAATAAATAAAAAATAAATAAAAAATAAATAAATAAAATAAAATAAGTGACATCTGATTAAAGGTTTGAAATCTAAAAGAGTGGCCTTGGTAGTCTGGCTGAACAGTAGTACAGCCTCACGAAACTGGAGATACAAATTCTCATTCCTGGTATATTCCAGGAATATCTACCTTCTTTTGTTTGTAGAAGATGAAGTCTATTAGGTTAGAGAAGTCAACTAATGTAAAACATGTAGACTACTGAAGTGACTTTTTTATTCTAATTCATTGGGAATCCAGTGAAAGTGGTGTGATATGACCTAATTACTATTAAACAGGTTCAGTCTGGGTACTCTCTTATCTCATTTGTCTGTTGAAGTCAATGTGGAAGTAGAAAAACCATTTAGAAGACTATTTCTATAATCAAGTTGAAATGTGTTCATAGCTACTGCACAGGTTGTAGTATTACATTGATGAGAAAAATGGAAAATATGTATGTATTGAAGGTAAAGCTAACCATAATTACTAATAAAGATGTGGAATGGGATGTAATGAGAGAATTCATGAATCCAAGTTTTCTGATTGAGCAGTTTGAAAGGTACATTTGCCGTTTATTGAGCTCAGGAAGACTACTTAATGAGTAGGTTTTGAAAACAAGAAAAAGTAGAAATTCAGTTTTTTGAATATTAAATTTGATATTTCTCTTGGTCAGTCATACAAATAAACAAGTAGAATAGACATTTTGGATTTATAAGAATGGAGTTAATGGCAAATACTGGCCAGAAAATGTAAACTTTGTAGCTCTCTACATACTTGGCTTCTAAACTTAGAAAACTGGAAAAAATCCTTAAGGCAATGAATATAGATCTAAGGGACCGAAATTCACTGGACTGAGCCATGGGATATTTTTCCATCTGCTTTTTCTTTATTATCAGAGTAGAGTAAGGAAAAAGGAATGGCATTGTAATGCCAGGTAAGGAGAAGGTGCTGCCAGCGAACCAAAGGAAATCTTTCAAGAGGTGGAAGTGGTCAACTGTGTCAAATGCTTCTGACAGGTCGGGTGTTATGAAGCTTGAGAGCTCTTAACAGAATTTGTCACAATAGTGATCCGGGTGATCTTGACATGCTGTCTGAATAGTTTTCTGCATAATGCTAATTGGAGTGGATTAAAAAAACATGAAGAAAATAACTGGCAATCAAAAATAACCATATATGCTGTAAAAGTGAGATGAAAGCTAGGGTTGGGGTGGAAGGAAAAGTGAGGGAAAAAGAGGAATTGTTAACAGTGTCTTATGGGAAGATAATACTGTGTTTGATGAGAATAACATAATATTTTACTATATAAAGTGAGAGTGAGAATTGCTTGTGTCATGTAGTTGAATTGCAATGATTTTGAGACTAGTATACAAATGTAAGAATTATAATTATGTATGAGTTGGTCAGTTGTAGCTTGATTTCATGGCTAAATGGGCCTGCTATTCAAACACATGAGTATGGCTGCCATTGCCACTTGATTATAGGGACCCTTAGCAGATATGCCAGCTATTTTGTTGATAAACAAAAGGAAATCCTTGCCCTCTAGCAACTATTGTTCTCAAGAACACAAAAGAGGGAGATGTCCTGAGCATACTTATTCTTCCACCCCCAAGTTAAAACAGTTCATTCGAATACATTCAGTAAGGAAAATAAGGACTAGGGGTTAATTTTATTCATTTTCCTCTAATAGGGAGCAAACATTAGGCATAGTCAGGATTTTCCTTGATGCTAATTAGTTTTCAGAATATTAGAAATTTTGAAATAGTAGTAAAATTTAATGTGCATACTCTGTAAATTGCAGAAAATGCCATGTATATGATAAGTTGCTGCATTTTGATGATGGGAAGATTTTCATCTCCTTACTTTTTATGCAATATTTTTAAATTTCTAAGTTTCCATAACAGGTAAAATTGTTAAAAATACCACAAACTGAATAATTTGGGATTTTAAACTAAAAGCACAATCAATCATTATATTGTCTTTCATTGCTAAGAGAAGTTGTAAGATTAAATCAGATAAGTAACACCAAAAAGAAGGACATAAAGGGAATCAATAAATTATCACTGTCCACACATGAAGCATTTCACTTCATTTTCAAATTTCATCAAGTACAAATAAGATGATGATTTGATTTTATAAAACTAATGAGTTATTGGGAGTCTTTGAAAGACTGAGAGTTCCCCCTTATTTCTAAATAAATTGTATTGGGATTGTGAGAAACTGTCTGAGGATAGAGGAACTATATGCTGTGTCTGGACTTGTCGATCATCTAGTAAAACATGTTGTAGCAACAGATGGTAGTAGCAAAGAATAAAACACACAGCTTTGATGTCAGTCAGTGACCCTGATGACTGCTAAACACAATATTAGTGAAACCATTCAAATACAATAAAAAATTAGGAACTAAAGAACTTGGGAATTTAAACTCAAAATGATGATGTATAGGACAGAATAGATTTCATAAGATTAGAAAGGAAACATTGTAAATGATGAAACTTCCCAGAAAACTATGACATTTATTGACAATTTTTGGAATTCACATATCTGTCTTTGTTCGTTATTTTGGCATAAAATACATTGCAATGTTTTATTAATTATAATTCTATACTATTTTCAAGTAAAGCATATTTTATCTATTGCTGCATCGAAGGGATATTTATTAAAACAAATAAAGGAACAAAGTTATAATTACCTCTTTGTGTGCCTATTTATATATGATTTTGTGTAGGATTTTATATGCTATTTAAGGTGGAGAATGGTGTCTCTATGTCAATAATAGTTCATAGTGATTATATATGTCACTCATTCTCAGATTTTTACCAAATCATTTTGTAAAATATGATTAGCAAATAGGCATTAAGAAATTTCAGACTGGTACATGACAAACAAAGTCAGTTTTAGAATGTAAATTCTTTCCTAAGTAGGGACTATTATTAGGGTTAAAATTTTGTTTTGATAATTTAGCAAGTTACATCTTCATGTAACTTAGAGAAACTGGGACTAATTCTTTATTTCCTTTGACATGAACATGAATTCACAAATTACACTACATATTGTGTGTGTGTGTATATATATATATATATGCATATGTATATACATATGTATGTGTATGTATGTGCATATTATGTATGATAATACATATATATATGATACATAATATTGTATTGTGTGTGTGTGTGTGTGTATCTGTTGAACTCTGGGAATGTAGAAAAGAACCAAGCAAAGAAATTCAGATAACTGAGCTAAGGATGTAGCTCAGTGGTAGGGCAATTGCCTAGCAAGCATTAGGACCAGGGTTCTATCTCAGCACCACAGTACATATAACCAACTCAGAAGTGTCCTAAATCTCTATGTAAATTTTAATAGGATATGCTGAATCATATGACCCAGGCTGGAGTCCCTAAGAGAGTCTTTCACTTCTATAAACAAATATCCAAAATGAACTTTGGTCGGGCGTATCAGAAAGCATGAGCTCAAAGGGGCCAAAGTAGGCATGTCAAAGAGGGAATAGCCATTTCTTCAAACTTGACTCTGCCGCCAATTGGTTCACATTAGAGAATTGGAAATTCATAGGGTATAAACTAATTCTCAGGTTAACTTAAGTATATTATGCCAACTAATATACTATATGCCAAGTGTATCAGCCCTAAGAATGCAAAATAGAAGAGATAATAAAGATTCTACTGGGTTTTAAAATCAAACATAAGAATGAGTCCCCAGGTCTCCCCTAAAACATTTTCTAATTGTTCATTATATTTTCGAAGTACATAAATCAAAGTATACAGAACAGAGAGCTATCTCTCTCATACTTTCTTTGCAGAGATAAATGGATTTTAGCAAGTGTCTTCCCAGGTCCAACAAAATAATAGCAAAATTTTTCCTTATAACATTTGTCTTTTCAGTAGACCTCAACCATGGACATTGTATTTTTTTTTTGAGGTATTGGGGATTGAACCCTGGGGCATTCTACCTCCAAGCTATACCCATAGTCCTATTGTTTGCTCTTCATTTTGAAACTGTGTCTCACTAAGTTGTGGAGGGCCTCATTAAGTAACTGAGGCTGGCCATATACCTCTGATCCTCCTGTCTCAGCCTCCCAGGTACTGGGATTACAAGCATGTACACCATGCCCGGCTTGCATTTTTTTCATTCATGTATAATTTAAATATTCCAAGTAGCAATACATTTATTTAAAAACTTTAAATATGTACCATGTGGTACGAAATTTTCAACATACGTCCTCCTTTTAGAAATAAATAGACTAAAATCCGAGCAATATATTTACTTGGACAATATCCCATAAAAACAGGAATCAATATACATTTTATTCTGTTCACTAGTCTACAGTGAATTCCATAAGTTATTGCAGTATTTTCACTTGTGTTCTATTAATTTTTGCTATTTTTTTAGTTATTATTTAGTTAGTTTAATGGAACTTTAAGGTGTTCATTCTGGTCAATAAGTTGACCACACATGAGCTTCTGTTAAATAGTAGATTGAGGAATCATTTTAACTACCATCAAAATGGTTGAAAAAACAAATACACATTAGCATATGAATTAGGAGGTAGTATATATAACCTAAGATACTCATATAAATGCATTAGGTGGATTTGAAATGACAAATATTTTCAGATCTACTTGGTCTTTAGAAAACACTAATTAAGAGAGGTGATTTGCACAATCCTTCTTTTAATTATTTTATTTGTGAGGTCAAAGTTTACTGTTTCACAGAACAATAAATTTGCCAAATGTATTCAGAGAATGAAAAATGCTTTAGCAGAAGGGCACTCATTACTGTCACAAGACATTTTAATGCTATAGAGAATTTAATGTCTATTGATAGTAATTAGAAAAACAAAATCACCTTGTGTTACTTCACCAACAAATGGAGATTAGAAAGTTGTATACCATTATTCCTATATTTAAAATGTAGCCCCAAATTAGAAATATTCTTCTTGTGTTACCTTTGAAACTTTAAAAAGTAGATAATATTATCAAGAAAGGTATATTTATGATGTTTATGGTTTTGAAAAACAGATTTATTTGTGTGTGGTACTGGGGATTGAACCCAGGGGGATTCTAACTCTGAGCTATGCTCCCAACCCTATTTTATTTATTTCAAAACAGGGTCTCACTAGATTGCAGAAGGCCTCACAAATTGCTGAGGCTGGCGGTAGACCTGTGATCCTCCTGTCTCAGCCTCCCAAGTACTGAGATTACAAGCATGCACCACTATACCTGGCTGAAAAATTAAAAGCAAGGGTTTGATAAAAAAGTAAAAATGGAAAGATTGGTATAAATCTGCATAAGAAAATGAAATCCTAGATCCTATCTACCAAAGTGTAAAAAATATCCTAGAGCTTCCCATCTGTGTTAGGTGGAATAGTGTCCTTCTCCAAAAACAATAAATCCTTATCCCAGTCATTAGGACCCGTGCATGTTACCTTATTTGGAAAAAGAGTCTTTACAAAAAGGATAAGCATCTTGATGTGATGTGTTCATTCTGTATTACCACACCACACTGGGCTTTAAGTTCAGTGGCAAGTATCTTTATAAGAGAAAGGCAGAAAGAGATTTAATAAAGAAGATGAGGCAGGGCAGAGTAGCTGGGAACAGGAAGAATTAAAATGGTCATCTGCATTGCCTTCTGTGACATTGGGGGAGGTAAACAGGAAGGAGAGAGACTGATGAGTGCCAGGAAATCACCACCAGCCCCCGAGATAACAATTCAAATTAAGGATCAAAATTGTGCAAAAGTCATTGGTTCCCCCAAACCCAATTATGACCAATCATAAAAGGTTAAATGGGAAACCTCAGTAAGATTTAGAAGCCCACTTCCCAAGAGCTTAGAGGGCCCTCTCTTTCCAGGACCCCCCCCTTATGTGGGGGCTGCTTTTGTCTTCTATCTTTCCCTGACTTAAAATAAACTTTCGTATTTCTATACCCTTTGCTGGTCCTTGTACTTCATCAAAATCCACTGGACCAGGACCCCATAAGAAGAAACCCCCATTTCAGTCATGGTGCATTGGCCAGGAAAGATGGAAAGGTAAGTAAAAAAAAAAAAAAACTTTCTCCTGGGGTTTCTGCCACATGTTCTTATAGGCTCAGATCAGGCAGTTTGATCCCACGTGGCTTATAGTTAGACATAGTCTGTGCTGTGCCTCATAAAATAAAAGCCAGCAAGGCACAGTAGCTGGAGTATCCAAGTGCATAAGAAGGGAAACAGAGCAATTAAAGAGAAAAAAAAAGATGGTGCATTAAGATTTGGTTTGGCTAAAAATTTGGGGGTGGCACTAGGGGCACCAAACCACCTGTATGTCGAGGGCAAAGCCATTGCCCTGCTGGCTGATGCATTGATGCCACAGCAGTGAGGGGAGCAGTAGCATAAAGGTCGTGACCCACCCTAATTCCTTGTGTGCTGAGCCTGCACTGAGAGCTGTAGCAAGCACACACACACACACACACACACACACACACACACACACACACACAGGAGTTCAACCCGCTGGTCCACAGTCCCATGAGAAAAAGAAAGGGTTTTCTCCATGGTTGGTGTGCAGATGCAGCTACGTGAGGGGGTCAGATAATGTGTGGGTCACTACCGATTGCTGTGTGGGGACCCCAGCCAGGGACTCCAGCCCCAGTCCCTCTGAGCAGTGAAAAAGCTAACCTGTATACAAATAGATGGCTGCAGCAGCAGGTTTTCTAAGTTCAGAAAGCTTAGAAAGCTAGTCAGAATTGAGGGAAAGAACAGCTGCTTGGTTGACCTGGACTCTAAAAATTTGGGATAGCTACCATTGGCCAGTTTCTGGCCATGGGGGGTTTTAAACCTCCACTCCACATGGTTTGGCAGGAAAGAGAACAAAGAAAAGCTCTCCACCACCCCAAATTTAATGTGCATGAGAAGGGAGGTTTCTGCTTTAAAGCCACCCCTCTGGGCCCAACTACATGCTGACTCTGGTAGGGGTGAACTACCCCTTCCATGGTGTGATTGATAACATCTCATACCTAGGTCTCTGAGACTGCTGGTCAAACTCACAAAAAACCTCTGCTCTGGCTAGATAATGTTTAAATGTTTCTTGTAAAGACTTTTAAGATAATTCTGTTTTCTAATGTTTGTTCTGTTATACTCTGAAAGCCAATTCTAGGAGTCTAGAGCTCTGCATTCTAACCCTTCTCTAGCAAGAATAATAATAAAAAAGTCTTGAGTCTTCTTAAGCAAGTACCTATACAAATTTATAGCAAAATATAGTTTTTTACTACAGTAACTATAGCCATTTCAGTTTTTGAGCTCATGGATTTTTAACACATTCACCTGGGTTTAAAAGCATATATTTTCTGTTCTGACTTACTTTTGTTTGGTCTAACTAGAGGCTTTCTAGGTATCTATCTTTTGTTTTTTTTCTCTCCTCCTGTCTTTACTCAGCAGCTATTTAAGGATTAATTCTACTCTCTTGTCCCCTACCTGTTGATGTTCTTTGTTGTGTTATTTGTATAATGTGTCTATATATTGTCTACATGATACCAAAAATTGGCATATTAATAAATGAGCACTCATAAAATTAAAAAATGCCTCTGAGTTCACGTGACTTAAATAAATCTAACTACTGAGTAAATTTAAAAGTTGTTCATGAGATTAAAGTAAAAATACCCTTAACATTACTAACACATTCCTTTTTTCCAAAGTAAATAGTCAATCAAGATTATGTTTACCTCCCTAGGATGTTTTCAAGTACAATGTTCATTGCTTTTAAGGATTTTTTCTGGTAGGAAAAATGTTTTAAGACACTAATGACATTTATATGATGTCTTGATTTTCAGTAGTAATCTATAATTTAATTATTAAGTTAACTAGGGTAAATGCAAAATGTATTTAATGCTTTAAAATACTCTTAGCTTTATAGGATCTAATATAACATTTGGGTCTATTTAAGTGGGCTTCTAAATTGTTGATATAGAAAAACAATTTTGTAGAGTGGCTTTATTTTGGGGTCTTTACTAAAAGAAAACAAATGTTGCTAAAAATCAGGGATCAGGTCAATATGTAATTTTATATACATTGCTTTGATGGAAACCATTATCTATTCTACTACTCGAGAACCCTAAAAAAATTAAAAATAATGATCAGATCAATTTAACACTCCATAAGAATATTTGGCTGATAAAGCTACATGGAGATTTTCAAACCCTCTAATAAATAGGACAAATTTTATTGACCCAGACGCTGAACATTCTGAGTTTCATTCCCTTATTGGCCATTGTCCTAAAAAAACTGAACACAGGTAGACTAAGGACACTTCCCTTTGGCAACAAAGGGAATTAACAGGCAGGCAGCAATATGTCCTGCAGCAACCCTGTCATGGGGGTTGGAAACAGGTGCTGGCCTCACATCTTGCTCACACCCCACCACAGATGCATCACATATGCATCTGGCAGTCATAACTAGTTGCAAGCTCTATGTCATGCTAGTAAGCATGAATAAGTCCAGTAGATGAACCCTGTTTATGACTTTGCATAATGGGAGCCAGGTTCACTATCCCAGGGAATGCCCTAGGACCAATCCGACAGTGGAAGATTACAGGGTGCTTTATTTCTCCTCTGTCTTTCAGATGGGAAATGGTACATCTGGCAAGCCTGCCAGCACTCCATTAAAAGAAAAATGCCTAGTCTTTTTCTGTGCCTGAATTTGGTAGTATGGCTTAAGAGACAGAGCAGATGGCCATCAGAAGGAAATGTAAACAGTGACACTATCTTACAGCTGGATCTGTTTTGCAGGAGGAGAGTAAAGAATCTAAAGTTTGTGTTAAGGGAAATCCAAAGCTATGCCAGCAGGGTAAATCAGATGTAGTCCTTCTGGCCACACTGAGAGATGAAGATTTGTCATACCACCGAAGCTCAAAAAGACAAAAAGAAACCCAATAAATAAGAGGATATATTTATAGACATGAGGGGATATTATAATAAGGAAAATTTAAAAAGAGAGAAAATGCTTTTAAGTGGAACAGGATTTTATTTGGAAAGATTTTGTTCAAAATTACTGATTTATCCCATAGGGGAAAAGAAAGATGAGAACAAAAATCAGAGGGTTAAGCAAGTTGCAAAGGGTTTGAGAAAGTTGCAAGTGATTTGTAAAGTGTAAGATATATAAAGGACAGGTTCTGGACCCTATGACTTCCTATTTCTTGCTTTGCTATTATTTTGTAAGGTAATTTTCAGTAACTCTTTCATTTCACTTGGGTGGTGACTGCACCACTCAAAACTCTGCCTCCATTTCTCATCACTTCTCTTTGGTGGGTGTCTATGAATCAGGGATAGCTCCTCTTACAGGGTTCTTGTCCAGTAGATTTTGATAATGAAGTCCAAGGACTAGCAAAGTGTATAGACATATGAAAGTTTATTATAAGCCAGTGAAAGATAGAAGACAAAAGCAGCCCCCCCACACACACACACAATGGAGGGTCCCAGGAAGACAGTGACCTCCTAAGCTCAGGTTTCCCATCTACTCTTTTATGGTTGGACAGAATAGGGTTTTGGGGAACCAATGACTTTTGCATAATTTTGATCCTTAATTTGAATTGTTATCTTGGGGGCTGGTGGTGATTTCCTGGTGCCCACCAGTCTCTCTCCTTCCTGTTTACCTCCTCCAACCTCACAGAAGGTGATACAGATGACTGTTTTAATTCCTCCTGTTTCCAGGTCCTCTTTCCTGCCTCATGTCCCCCATCTGATGAAGTGACCCTAATTGCTATTAGGGAAATGGGGAGACAACCACTCTAACTGCTTTGAGCTGGTAGGGGGTGTTGGAGTACTGCAGTTTAGGGTCTCAGGGGTGGATAAACTAGAGGACTGTGGAAGAAGGAATTCTTTATATGAGGTTTTGTTTTCATAACCATCTGTAGCTGAAGGGCTGAAGGAATCTGCTTATCTTGGTTTAAAGTCATTTATGGTGGTTCAGTGGGCATCTACATGAAAAACTGATATATTGGTACATTATACAATAAACCAGATATCTTGCCATAATGTTTTTTTCCTAACACTTTACCTTGGGCCATCCACTTGTTAGTATTTTAAATTGGAGGCCAGGCAGCCTACCCATTTGCAATAGACCATGAGACATTATATATAACATTGTGAAAAGTCCTTGTAGTGCAAAGCCTGAAAATAATGATGTTCATACCCTGACATACATCAAAATGTATAATTACAATGCACCAATAAATGAGCATAAAAAGTTAAAAAAAAGAAATTAAACAATAACTACCATGAGAAACTGTTAAAGAGTAGAAATGGCTGATGATTCAAACAGCACTTTAAATTTAAATAGTTAGACCTTAATTTTATAATTCTTTTTTTTTTTTTGTGGTACTGGGGATTGAACACAGGGGCGTTCTACCTCCGCGCTACGCCCCCGGCCCTATTTTTTATACTTTAGTTTGAAACCGGGTCTTACGAAGTTGCGGAGGGCCTTGCTAAGGAGTGAGAGAGAAAGAGAGAGAGACAGGGAGAGAGAGAGCGAGAGCTGAGTCTGGCCGCGACCCCGGATCCTCCGGTCTCCGCCTCCCAAAATACTGGGATTACAAGTGTGCACTACCACGCCAGGCTTAATTTTATAATTCTTAAGGTAATATTTCAAAGTTTTCCCAATATTAATATTTTAGTTTCTCATTATTGATTATCTCTTTAATTGATTGCCTTTCTCATAAATATAATAAATGAAGAAAAGGTTTATTGTGTAGAGGTAAAATAATGTGCCAGAAGAAAGTTTTTAATAATCTCTATTTGTTTCTATACTGTGTTTTGAGAGAGTTTTTTTTCTGTCTTGGGAATATAGGAGTATGCTGCTTTAGGAAGGAGTTGGAGAGTAGGGAATAGTAGTGAGACAGGAGCCTGGCTATGTCCTTGAAGGTGACTCTTGGATAAAAGTCTAGGGACAAGATAGAAGAATAAAGCTCTCTTTGTAGGCCCCCCTCTGAGGTGAACAAAGCAGGACCTCTCCCAGCAGCTAAGATCACAAGATAAGGCAGCTAAATCTAGCAAGATGGTGCCACCCATTCCCAACCACGTGGAGCCCAAGATGGCATTGCCCGGTCCCAGTGACATGGAGGCTAATACAGGAAATGTAGTTCAGGAAGCAAAAATGAAACCTGACCTGAGCCCTCCTATTGGTACCCTTGCCTGTTATTGATTTAATTAAAACCTATTTCTATGGGACTATATAATCTGTATGACGATGTCATTCAGGGCTCAGACCTGGAGCTTTGCTCACTGAGCCTCACTGGTGAATAAAGACCTGCTTTATCTTACTCTGACCTCTGTCTCTTGTTTTCCACGGACTAAGCCACCTTCAGCGGTAGACCTCAATAGCTACTGTTGAAACAAAATATAAAATTAGATTCTTGTCATGGGTATGCTGCATATATGTGGCTGATTACAATCAATTTTCCAAGACAAGAGTTGAAGAGAATGTAGCTCAAGGAAGGGATTCTGAACGAAATGTCCAGACTCAAAGAAGAAAGAAAATAAGATTAAAGTATATGTGAACACTGTTCTTTTTCATTCTATACCACACAATCTCTATGTTCATAATCAATCTGTCTAACTAGAGTTAACACCATTTCTTACAATAAAAATATAGAGAAACATTCCTCCTATGAGCCTATGAAGCAATTCATCTGTATTTCCTCAAGAAATAAGGGTCACATTCAGTATAAAATCTAGATACTTCAAGCCAGGTGTGGTGGCACACGCTTGTAATCCCAGTACTTGGAAAGCGGAGACCGGAGGATCTGGGGTCGTGGCCAGCCTCGGTTACTTAGTGAGGCCCTCTGCAACATTGTGAGACCTGGTTTCAAAATAAAGTATAAAAAATAGGGCCGGGGGTGTAGCTCAGAGATAGAATGCCCCTGGGTTCAATCCCGGTACCACACACACAAAAAAAACTAGATACTTCAAAAAATGCACATCTGTAGGTAGGTAGGTAGGTAGATTATGATATATAGATATATAGATGATAGATGATCTTATTAAAGGAAAAATTTTGAATTAAAAAGCAAGCCCATATAGCATAAACATGAAACTAATGTGATCGAAATATTTCAGAATTCTTATAAAATTATCAATCAGTCTCAAATTGTTTAGTAGCATCATGGTGTCTTCATTAGCAATAGATTGAAATAGAAAGTAACCAAAAGAAAATATATATCTGTCATATGACAGATACATTAGTTGCTGTTATTTTACACATTAGATAAGAAAATATAAAGTGATTTCCATCCATATTATAAAATTTTATTCTAGTTATATTTCAAGCTAACTAAATAGAAATTTCGCTTTGGGTGCACAATATTTTATGTTTATGATATATATGTCTTTACCCATAAAATCATCCTTTTTTATAAAGACATGAATTGTTTGAATAATCATTCCAAATACTCAGACCATGATTGTACCGATTTACTCTTTGTATAGACATTAGAAGATTCAGGGTACTAAGGTAAGTTCCTTCTCTTCTGATTTTCTGCAGCATTTTAAACATGAATCAGCGTTGGATTTTGTCAAATGTTTTTCATCATCTATTGAGATGATCACAAGATTTTTGTCCTTAGTTGTATTTATGTAGTGAATTACATTTATTGATTTGCATATGCTGAACAAGCCTTGTATCCCTGGAATAAAACTGACTTGGTCATGGCTTACCATTTTCTTGATGTGGTTTTGAATGTGTCTCACTAATATTTTGTTTAGAATTTTTTCAACTATGCAAAGCTTGTTCAACATAGGCAAATTAATAAATGGAATTCACCACATAACAAAAATCACATATATTTTAAAAAGCATTTTTATCATATAAATAGTCATAACATTTTATTACACTACAGGAATTATAAGGATAAAAAGCTGGTTCTGCCCCATATTCCCTTCACTTTATTACTATAGTTTGGAGGCTACCATTCTCAACTCCAGGAAGTATTTTTTTCTGGAATGTAATTCCAGATTTATAATGACCATTTTCAAATATCGTTATGAAATTGTTTTTTGTAGTGCTTGGGATTGTACCCAGGGGCATTGTACCTCTGCACTATACCCCCATCCCTATTTAGTTTTTATTTTGAAACAGGGTCTCAGCAAGTTGATGAAGGTCTTGCTAAATTGCTGAGCCTGGCCTGGAACCTACTGTCTCAGCCTCTCAAATACTGGGAGTTATTGGCAGGAGCCACCACATCTATCATGGAATAGTTTTAAACTATGTTGATGTCAGCTGTGGCAATTTGAAACTTCACATTGTTATTAATTTCTTAACGTACATTGTGTTTTTCTTGCTTTCATTCACTATCTCTTTATGCAATTCCATATTCTTTTCAATTAATAGCATTGATCCAGGTTTTCAGAAGTTAAGGCAGACAAACAGTGGTTCCCATCATTCGCTTCCATGATTATTCAAACCTTTTCAGTAAAGGGCCTCATACTTTCTTTCTACCGTGCCTATGATCCCAGAGGCTAGATTCTCCTTCATTCCTATTATGTGAAGAATAATGTATCTTCTGTTGAAATGTAGGGGGAGCCCTTAAATTCACTCTGCTTGTTTTTGGAACAGATGTCTATAATTAAAAATGTGATAATTCTACATACCTTTAAAAATCCTATTTCCAGTTCCATCACTTTTTCTATATTTAATGTAAATAGTGATGCCAATTTCTTAGATGCTTTTGGAAGTCTCTAACAAAAATCTTCCTATTTTTCCTTTTTCTTTTTCAGCACCATTTGTACCTGTGCTGTTAAAACAATATCCAATTCTTCACCTGTTTTCAAAAGTTTCCATTTTTTTTCAGTTCTCTCCCATCAGTAGTTGACTCCATTTCACTTTATTCTTGATTGGATTATTTTTAAATTATTTATAATAATTTATGTAGTACTTCTGAAGAAAATACTGGCAACCCATGGATCCTATTTGCCAGCATAACTGGAAATTTGTGATTTTTTTCAGAAATTCTAGAATCTGATATTTTCTGACTAAAATTCTAGTGTTTTTTTTTTCAGTTTTCATCAGATGATTTGGCAACATGACACTAATGGATTTGAATTACTGGTTGTTATTTAAAAACTTGTTCCTAGTAACAACTTTGCTGATTTTTTATTATAAATAAAAGCAAAATACATCTTGATTAATAATACCATTCCCTTATAGAGAATAGCACTTGCATTCTATAGTTTGAAGTAACAATTTTACAGTTTATGTTCTACCATTTTCTCTTTAAAACAAGCAGTATTCTAATAAAATGAAGGCTTATTAGTCAAGACATGAGTCTTCTAGCTTTAATTCCTTTCAATTTAATGCATACCTAGAAACTATGTATTTTTTCCCCAAGTGATTTTTAGCAGGGCAAATGACAGAGCATAAAAATAGCAGACAGCAAGGAAATGAAAAACAATTCTGACTTTTTTAAACCTCTAATCTCCATAGAGTAAAAATTGTGAAATGCTTCACATGCAATATAAAAACTAGACTAATATGAAATTTATCCATGTTTATTGGAAGTGATATTTATTGTTTGAGCTGAAAGCACTGTGTGTTTTTTTTTGGCAAGACAACTTACCATTCAAAGAAAAATATGAAATTTTATGTTGCAATAAGTAAAAAGGTTGAATATATTGCCTTCTATTTTCACAAAATAAACATTTATAAATCTTTGTTCATAGAGATTTGTAAATAACATAAATAACAAATTTATAAATTATAAATAAAAATAGAAATATATTTATAAACATAAATGGACATAAATTGTCTAGCACTGTATTGAACAAAGCAAACAAAATAATTTTCAACAATGTTGAACATTGTGTATATGTATAATTTTAGATTTTTCAATATTTCAACAGTGAAGATTTTTTTGGTACCATTGAATTTTTTTTTTTTTTTTTTTTTACGGTACCGGGGATTGAAGCCAGGGGCGTTCTACCTCGGCGCTACACCCCCGGCCCTATTTTTTTTATACTTTATTTTGAAACCGGGTCTCACGAAGTTGCGGAGGGCCTCACTAAGTAGAGAGAGAGAGAGAGACAGGGAGAGAGAGAGAGCGAGAGAGCTGAGGCTGGCTGCGAACCGGGATCCTCCGGTCTCCGCCTCCCAAAGTACTGGGATTACAAGCATGCGCCACCACGCCCAGCCTCCATTGAATATTATATATTTCACATTTTTAAAAAAAATCTTCCCTTAAACTTATTCATGCTTATCCTTAACACTATTCCAGGAAATGGAACAATTGACTTTATTTGCTTTTAATAAAATAAAGTTTACTATAGTAGCTTAGAACCATTCAAGCAATAATGGAAAAATAAATATTTTCTGTTGATAAGTCAAGAAAAGCCACTTGCTTTTGTTATGATAGTAGAATCTATTTTATGTGACTTAACTAATAATTTTGTTTAACATTACTTCCAGATAGGGACTTGACTTTATTCAGATAGAAAATAATTCTGCTACAAATAAAATAAAAATAATAATGCTGCTATAAATGAAAACATAACCTGATAAAATTAATGTAAGTGTAATAATAGCCACAAATAATAAGTGAAAATAAGTATTCCTAATAACACAGATCATTCAGTTCCTTCTTTATTGGTGCATTTTAGTTATATATCATAATGAGATTTAATTCCTTTGGAAATAATTGAATATGCTATGTAAAATTGGTGATAAAAATACTTGAGTTTATGCTTTCAAAGTTTTTTATGTGTACTTTTTAATATGTCTCTCAAAATAATCCAGATAGTTGGAAAAGAGTGGTTTGAATATATAGCATAAATAGATATTTTCAATTTATTTCTTTTTTGCGGGAATTAACCAACATCAAATTGAAATATAAATGACAGCCTAAGATATAAAAAACATAAACAAAAAATAAAGAAAACTTATAAAGTGAATGAGTCCTATTGCTTCATTATTGACTGCCTATAATACTAACAAAGAAAAAATTAAAACTGGGATACAGAAATAAATACTGACCACATTGCAGAATCCCTAGTCAGAATGAAAAGATAGTAGGACACATAAACAGAAAAGTATGTTAAACATAGTTATAAAATACAAAAAATAAAATGTCTATAAAAACATCATCAAATATTACAAAAGATGGGAAGTTGTTAGGAAAAAATAAAGTTTGGGAATAATTAGTATTGTCCTAGATTAATATGGAACAAGTTTACATACTATATTGATATTTATGAAAATTTTGATGAGGAACATTTAAGTGGGTAAAACAATACAAAGAAACACCAACAGCAAGGTCAACTGTCAGTAGTAGGTTAGGTCATGTGTTAGAGCTGAATAGCTGAAGTCAAACACATGTGTGACTGACCCCTAATAAAAGAGCTGGACACCAACACTTGTGGGTTTGCGAGTTAACAATGCTTGGTGCATATTGTGGAGCATAGTTGCTAGGAGAACTGAGTGTGCGGCTGTTTGACTCCACTGGCTGTGACCATCTGGAGAACGTTTTTCCTAACTTTACCTCACACATCTTTTTCCTCTACTGATTTTAATCTGCATCCTTTCACTGAAATAAACCATACATGTGAGTGTAACACATTTTCTGAGCCTCCTTTCAGCAAATCATTAAACTTGAGGATGTAAATTAGTAGTTTTAAAGATGTTAATATTCTCTAAATTGTGACTATAATAAGCACATTGAGTTTTTCCAGATCAGTTTGGAGATGATTTTATGATAACTTCATGAGTAGATTCTTTATGTAGATTATCCCATGTTACAACCTAGAAATCTTATTTACATTCAGAAATTCCATAGCCCCAAATCAGGTACTAACTAAAATTATTCCAAATCACATATTTTAGCAAATACAATAATTATAACTGATACTTTGTGAATGTTACTTTTGTTTCTGGAGACTTTGGTCCACAGAGAACAAGAAACGGAGGCTGGATTAAGATACAGCAGGTCTCTTTATTCACCAGGGAGGCCCAGAGAGCAAAGCCCGGAGTCTGAGCCCTGAATCGTGTCAACATACAGATTTATAGACCTAGTTGGGAATAATTTTGATTGGATCAATATCAGGCAAGGGTATCGATATGGGGACTCGGGTCAAGTTTTTTTTTCTGCCTCCTGAGCTGTATTTCCTGTATTAGCCTCCACATAGCCGGGACTGGGTGGTGCCATCTTGGTCCCCACATGGCTGGGACTGGGTGATGCCATTCTGGGCTCCTGCCTCACTTTGAAGCCTGAAAGTATTCCCTTAATGTCCATTAATTACTCTGGGGATGCTTATATACATATATAACATGTTTTATACTTCTTTTCTCCAGTCAAGAGCTGATATTCCTTTCCATATAGCTTGGAGTTAGTGACTTGCCACTACTGTATAAAACACGAAAATAAAATAAAAAAGTAACCTATAGTGGCAAAACACAGTGCACATCAATGTAACTAAGTGACCAAGGCTTATATCACCTGTAGTAATTATCACTGATCTCATGTGCTGTCTGACACGATGAGAAGAGATAGTACTTTATGTCTGTATTATTCATCTCCAAAATTTATAACTCTAGTCACTTTGGCCTGAACACTTCAAAATTTCATGATCCTTAAAGATAAGGAACACAGAATTTGTCCCAGATTGGCTGACCTCTAAACACTATGTTGCATTGTGAATTGGTTCTTGAAATCAAAAATTAAAATTCAAGGTAAACTGATGAAATTCAAATAAAGTCTATGGTTTACTTAATAGTATTTCTTCTTCTTCTTCATTATCATCATCACAATTTGGTACTGGGAATGGAATTTAAGGGCTTTCTGCCTCTGAGCTAAAACCCCAGTTCTTTTTACTTTTTTATTTCTTATTTTGAAACAGGATCTTGCCAAGTTACTAAGGGTATCATCATTAAATTGTTGAAGCTAGCCTCAAACCTGTTATCCTCTGTCTTAGCCTCCCTTGTACTGGGATTACAGGCAAGCATCATGATACCCACCTTATTATTTTTTATTTTAAGAAATACAACATTGTAATATAAGATATTAGCATTTTCAACTATCTGGGTATGGGGATAGATGTGCTTTGGTAATATATTTGCAACAATATATTTTTTAAGAGTTTAAAATGTTTTTCATTTGTAGGCACTATTCTGGGACTAAAGTAAGATAGACAAGAACCTTGACCTAGTGTGAGAAAAACTATTCAAACAGAATTTTTTAAGTATCTATAATAATATGATACTTAAAAATATATAACTTGCTGGGCATGGTGGCGCACGCTTGTAATCCCAGTACTTTGGGAGGCGGAGACCAGAGGATCTGGGTTCACAGCCAGCCTCAGCTCTCTCTCTCTCTCTCTCCCTGTCTTTCTCTCTCTCTCTCTCTCTCTACTTAGTGAGACCCTCCGCAACTTCGTGGGACCCAGTTTCAAAATAAAGTATAAAAAATAGGGCCGGGGGTGTAGCACGGAGGTAGACCGCCCCTGCGTTCAATCCCCGGTACCGCAAAAAAAAAAAAAAAAATATATATATATACATATATATATATATATATAACTTAATAAGGACACAATTAATTTAAAATGTAGTCCCAGTTGAATGGAATTTACATAGAAATACTAGTCTATTAGAGAATTGTATAGGTCAAGCAATAGTATAACTATAAAAATATTTGTGGTTTATTAATACAATGCTTATAATTATCAATTTTCTTTTTTTTTTTTTTTGCAGTACTGGGGATTGAACGCAGTGGCATTCTACTTCCGTGCTACACCCCGGGCCCTATTTTTTATACTTTATTTTGAAACCGAGTCTCACGAAGTTGCGGAGGGCCTCACTAAGGAGAGAGAGAAAGAGAGCACGAGAGAGCTGAGGCTGGCCGCGAACCCGGATCCTCCGGTCCCCGCCTCCCAAAGTACTGGGATTACAAGCGTGCGCCACCACGCCCAGCTCGATAATTATCAATTTTCTAATGGCCCAAGATCCAAAGTAGGTACATAAGCAAGGGTCACTTTTGAAATAAAAACATATCTGGACATTTAATATGCAATAGTTTATAGGTAATTAGGGATTTCTTGAAAAAATAAATCATCTCCAGGGTAGGAGAGGTTGAAATGCTTAAGTCAGATTCAGAGAAAAGTAGTTTATGAGAATCAGATGGAGAATAATCTAAAGATGGGAATTTATCACTTAAACTCTCCTCATTTCAGGGACCAAGGATGGAGGAATTATCAAAAAGAGCAAGTAAAAATTAATGGTGCTTCAAGATGCCTCAGAAAACAATATAGAAAATTGAGAATATCTTGTTTCCTATTTGTCAGAATGTGGTAAAGAGTGAATGGTGATTTTCTTCACTAGGATGACTTGTGGAATATATTCGTTCATCAAATTCACAGGGGAATAGTGAGCAGTAGGCCAGTCAAACTTACCTCCAGAAGAGAGAAAAACTAACACACAAACTCTTTTTGGTGTTAGGTTAAGACCCTTTAATCATATTGCAGGGATAGAATCATATTAAGCAAAGAAAGGGATACCAACATAGAAAGGCAAAGCATGAGAATAATAAAATGGTATAAGTCTAATTAAACTATAAATACAGCTTGTGGAAGGCTCCCAAGCAAATCCTGAAAGCAGCATGAAGACTACTGGAAGAAATTTGAGCAGCATCAAATTTCTGTGTACTGATTCCTGGTTCGTGGTGTAGATGGAAGTTTACTGACATGATTGATAATTGTGAAGAACTGTTTATTCACAGATGATTATTATTTGGTCTAAATTTCCCCATGCTGAAAAAAGGCAAAATTAAGCTAAATATTACAAATATTCTATATATGACATCCACATGAAATGACAAACAAATGATATTTTTTAAGGACAAAGTGTAAATAATGTCATTATTTTATTTTTATTTTTTATCTTTTGGTACTAGAGATTGAACCCAGAGGCATTCAACCTCCAAGCTACATCCCAGCCCTATTTAATTTTTTTATTTTGAAATAAGATCTGCTAAGTTGCTGGGGGTCGGTCTTGCTAGGTTTCTAAGGCTGGCTTCCGATATGCAATCCTCCTGTTTCACCCTCCCAAGTACTGGAATTACAGGCATGCACCACCATACCCAGCTGAATAATGTCTTCATTTAATTGACCTGAGAGGCTTTGTCTCTTCCATTTTTTTCCGTCTGGAATGTAATCACAGAACACTATGGTCTTTTCTAGCTACTGCTCTATTCTACATGTTTCTGACATTATGATCAATAGAAAGCAATTCATTTATCTTCCCTATCACTATGGCCATACAGCCACTAGAACACAGACATTTTAGTTCACTCTGTGATATTGTTAGGAATCAATAAGCATCAATTTATAAATCAATTTTTATTTGTGATTTTTCACCTTAACTGACATTTCTTTACTATTTATGCATATAAATAAAAAAGAAGCAAAATTACAGAAACCGCATTATAATGAAAAAGCATTATAAAAGGTTCTTCAAAAACACATTTTTTCAAATATGCTTTAATTGCTCCACAGTCTTTAGTTATTTATCCTTGAATGATTTTACAGCCAGTATCTTGAAAGAAAGTATTTACTGACTAGAGATTGGAGTGGCTCTTGAAGTATCATAAAATAAAGGTTATGCATTAAGAACAATTAATCTACACACACTTTGGGTACATTATCAGTTGTAAAGTGCATCACTAGTAATAACAATTCCCATATTTTTTATTGTTCAAGAGTTTGAGGTAATATCAGTAAATAGCAAATGACATTGAAGCACCATAGTGAATGACATTTCTTGTTCTCTGTCTTAATACTCTCATCAACAGAGGTAAACAGTTCATTGTAAATACTCCCATTTGATGCTGAGATTGCAATTTGTTTACAAGTAAAGGAAAGACATTTTACACATTTAAATATGTAAACATGAACATGGCACTCAATCTATGAATTCATCACATCCATATACACCTCCACATACATACCTATAGCAATTTATATCAAAACAAAGTACAATAAAATCGAAGAAGAATTTAGCAAGGCACCAGTTTCCAATATTTGTTAGTAGTGAGATGATTAATTTTTATCCAAAGGAAACCTTATATAAAATAGATTTGTTTTGTTTTGTTTTACTTTTCTGGTCAAACCTTAGATGTAGTATCTGAAATATTTATCATAAAAATTAAGCATCACACCATGTTGTGATACTGAAGCACATCTTTCAATCAATCTCATCATAAAAAATGAAACCTCATCTCTTTAGAAATTGGGCACAAAATTTGAATGATTGTTTTCACAATACTAAATTTGAGTATCAATTTTTACAGCAAGAAGTTAAGATATAGAAAAATGTGAAGATGAGAATAAGCAGTCCCAAAAATATTTAAAATGAGCATGAATTGTTAGTTCAGTAAAATCAATATGTTAACATTTTAATGCATTGCAGTAGAAAAATAAAGACATGAAATAAACACTTAGTTTTGGGAATCACAAATTAATACATATTTGAATATTCTGAAATATGTTCAGGAAGCATCTAAGATGAAGACAAGTCACAAAACTAAGTCTGTGGGGACATGAATGACATGACAGTGTATGATAGAGGACTCTTTGCCCCAAGACCATAATATTGTCAACCCCGCTTTTTGGGATATGCTAGAAAACAGGTGGGGCTGATTAATGGGGGAACATGTAGAGCTTATAAGCATAACACCATTTTTGTATAGAACAGTAAGCCTGTCTGTGATCAATTGGATTGCTGGATGGTTGCCCCAAGAACTATGTTAGATTTGTATATTCCAGGGGGTGGTACTATAGATGTAGAGCTACAGGTGGAAGCCTTAGCCCAACGTGTTGCAGAATCTTTAAATCCATTCTGATGGACTCTTTTCCTTTTAATAGACCACAAAATGTAGAAGGTGGTTTTGCAGAATAGAATGGTGTCAGATATGCTCACTGCTGCACAGGGTGGAATGTGTGCTCCTCTATATGTAGAATGTTGTGTGAATATTCAACACCAGCAGCAGCAGGTACAGCAAGCCTTAGAGGAAATGGATGCAGAGGTACAGGCTATTCAGGCCTTACAGGAGGACCCACTTACAACCTGGTGGAACTCACTTGGGCTCCTCCTGGAGATGGGTATTGACTATCCTCACTTGTGTGACAAGGAGAATAATAGTTACTTGTTGTACTCTTTATTGTTGTTGTGGTATTTGGGACCAATGTAGTACTCTCAGGGTTAAGTTGTACACCACCACCCTGTAGGGGGTGAAGTGTGGGGACCCACAGGGAGTATAGGCTGGTGGTGACAGCATGACCTCATGCAGCCACAGAAACACTTGCATCCTGCACAGTTGCAGATGCACACACATCTTTCACATACAAACTGCAAATGTGCATATATCTCCTGCATGTGTACTGTATATAGTTATGTGCAATGACTAAGAAAATTGTAACATGTATGTGCAGTGACTAAGCAAAGTGTAACACACATGCACATGTCACACTGACATGAAGTGTGCCATTTTGCCCGGAGCCCTATATAAGGGAGGAATCTGAATAAAGTTGCTGTTTGCTGTTTGTTCTCCTCTGCATGGCAGCTCTGTGTGCTTTCTTCATCCTGGGGGTCTCACTGCCTGCAACCACAGCTGGCCCCTGACTGGGCGCCAGACAAAACCATATAAACAAGTTAGGGATACTAGCCTATAGAAAAAAAAATCCAGGAAATAACATGTGTTTCCATTTCATTGTAAATAGTTGAAATGGGACTTGGTTAGATCTTATTTAGCAAATAATTATTGAATACCTACTATGTTCTATGTTATGAACAAAAAGATGGAAAGACATCTTGTATTCATGGATCAAAAAAATTAATATTATGAAATGTTCCTACATCCCAAAGCAATCTTTAGATTCAGTGCATTCCCCATCAAAATACCAATGAAATTCTTCATTAAACTAGAAATAACAATTTTATTTTTATTTTTATTTATTTATTTATTTATTTTTGCGGTACCCGGGATTGAACCCAGGGGCGTTCTACCTCTGCGCTATACCCCCGGCCCTATTTTTTATACTTTATTTTGAAACCAGGTCTCACGAAGTTGCGGAGGGCCTCACTAGGGGGAGAGAGAGAGAGAGAGACAGGGAGAGAGAGAGAGAGAGAGAGAGAGAGAGAGAG
>PVJS01027168.1:0-26448 GCA_004027185.1 Glis glis | reverse complement strand
GGGACACCAAGAGCTGTGTGCATGTATGTTAACACCAAACTGATACTCATTGTGATGTGAGACTACAATGCACCAATAAAAACATAAAAAAAAGAAATTTTCACTTTCTAAATTTGAAAAAAAAAAAGAAAATACCATATTTGTTTTGTAAGAGTTTATAGAGCTTTCCCATGAAACTTGAAAATAATGCATATGACAAACTCTCCTGCTTGGAGGTTTCTTTTGAAAATAATTATTTATAAATATTTCATTTGTCCTATTACTATTGAGCTGTTCCTAACATTTTGGAACCAGTTTTTACTGGTTCCAAACCAGTACAATAAACCAGTATAGTCTGGTTTACAGAGATATGATTTACTTCATTAAAATCAATTCTAGATATATACATTTATGAGTATTTACAAGCACATGCCATTGAATAGTTATCAAGTTGCAGAGCATTTTAATCAGATGAATGTTTCATTGTGCTCCCAAGGTAGACAATCCCTAAACTATCACCTAAAAATACATTTTTTTTCTGTCCCTATGGTTTTACCTTTTCCAAATGCCATCTAGAGGGGTTCATTTGGTATGATATCTTTTGTATTTGGCTTCTTTTTCCTAGTGCAATGTTTTGGAAATTCATTTTTATTGTTGCATGTGACCATAATATATAAAATTTTATATCTGAGTAATATTACAGACATGGATATACTAGTATCCTTATATAGTAATAGTTGATGGGCATGTGCGGATATTTACTGTTTTTCTGAGTCATCTATATAACATATTTATCGACATGAATAGCAGCTTCACTGATGATCTTAGGCTTATTAATAAATATTAGCTTAGCTTCAATACCTTCCCATTATAACACCTTTTTAATTTCTTTTATTCATTTTCTGTTTTTATATGATTAAAATAAGTATAATTTGAAATTTACAAAAAAGATATTTATATATTACTTGTCTGACTTTTATTATTGAGATTTGATATCAATTTATAATATGCCCTTCTTGTTTTGCTAAGGAATTTCATTAATATTATGCTGATTTTTAAGATTAATTTTAATAAGTTAATTTGAGGTTATAAGAATTTCAATGTGTAATATTTTCTTATTTATTTATTTATTTTTTATTGGTGGATTGTAGTTATACATCATAATGAGACTCAAAGTGGTACATTCATGTATGCACACAACCTCTCTTGGCGTATCTCCCTCTGCACCCCATCCCCCTAACCCTTATCCCTCCCCTTGCATGCTAGTGGGATTGGTAATGATACAATATAATATTTTCTTTTGTGGCATATTCAAGGAAAACTATGCTGAAATGTAACGATGGTCTTTTAGTTTACTAGGAATTAGGTGTATTTTTAATATTTAGTTCTTTTGACTTTGAATTTGTTTTAAAGTCCCTCATAAATTCCTCCTTTGAAAATTTATCTTAAATTCAAAAAAATATTGTGGTCTGTTTTCTAGTCTAGTGTATGGCTTTTTACCCTCTCCTGGTAATGCTTATCCTGGCTGGAGCCACCAGAAGTCACAAAGCAAGTGAATCAGGTGAATTCAGTTCCTCTGGATTGGCCTCTTGGGGAGCAGAAAAGAGAGAGGAGATGAAAAACGGAAGAGGAGGAAAAAGACAGGGTACGGTGCAGACTTGCCTCTTTGTCCACTTAGTATGGATTATTGTATTTTATTTGGTGATGGGAATCATGACCTAACAAAGTCTTTACAGCAACCAAATCGTCTCAAGGTAACATTGATTTAATAGAAAATGATCTAATATCTGACTTTAGGTTTGACGACCACTGGTACTCATCATAAAAGGGAACATCAATTCATATTCAGCTAGTACCTATTCACTTCATATACAGCTAGTACCTATTCACTTCGTCATCTCCACACATAGCAGAATTGTCAATAAGATCGTTACTTCTCAAACTAGCACACATTTCAGTGCCTTGTAAAGGGAGTGGACTCCCTTTAGTAGCCTCTCTCTGAGGAATTTAGTTAGAATACAGTGGAATAGTTGCACACAATAAATCCATTTCCACATTCCAACCATGCTAAGCTTTCTGACGCCTTTTATGGTATGGTAGAGAATTTCTAGCATCTTGGTCTCATTTTTACAGACCCCATGGAAGCAAAGAATCAATTTAAAAACTGAGATATGCATTAGAGGTATTCCTGAGTACTTTACCTAAGAGAATAAATTCCCAATCCTGAATGAACATACACATATGGATAAATTAATTAGATCTGACTCTATATTTGGCCTACAAGTTTAATATCCTAATACTGCAATTCCAAATGGACTAGAGGTCTCACTGATACAATTTGTCAATATTGTAAAATTCCATTTCCTTCCAACTTGATTAGAATTTGAAATTGATCTTCTGGGGCATTCTGGGATTTGAAGTCATTTAAGGCTTTGTGTACAATATGATGGCAGCTCGTGCTGAGAATGGCTATCACTGTGGAGGAACTTCCCCAGCTGAAGTCATTTGAAGGTTCTTATGCAAAGAAAGACTACATTCAAAAGAACTTTTTCCACCTTCTAGAAAGTTCCTTTGGTATCTCAAGTTTCAAAAACCTTCTCTGAGTCTGCCCAAATATATCTCTCTGATGACTCAGATCTCTCTCCTTTGAACCATAGCCTGTACTTTAGCCTCAAAATCTTAGGAAAAGTGTGTATGAACTCAAATTTGAACTCTGAAACACAGACCTGGAGCCTAATCCCAGCCATGTCTGCTCAGAAGGTAAGTAAATTAAGGGATGGTTTAAAGCCAAATTAATAATTTCCTGTCTTCTACTGGCTTTAGGGTTAGATTCTTCCTGTTTTTCAAGGGCTTTGAGGTGTGTCATTAGATTGTTTATTTGGTGATTTTCTGTTCTTCTTATGTGACCACTCAGTGCTATGAATATTCCTCTTAATACTGCCTTCAAAGTGTACCAGAGATTTTGATATGTTGTGCCTCTGTTTTCATTTGTTTCTAGGAATTTCAAAAGAGTCAATTCAAGATGGATGAAAGACCTGGAAGTTAGACCAGAGACCTTGCAGCTACTTGAAAAGGGCATAGGTCCGACTCTTCAACACATAGGTATAGGCAAGAACTTCCTCAACAAGACCCCAAAGGCACACGAAGTTAAAATGAGGATCAGTATGTGGGATTGCATTAAACTGAAGAGCTTCTGCTCAGCAAAGGAAACTATCAATAACCTCAACAGAGAGCCAACAGAATGGGAGAAGATTTTTGCCAGCTATTTCTCTGACAGAGGACTAATATCTAGAATATACAGAGAACTCAAGAAACTCACCGCCAAAAAAACAAACAAGCCAATCAAAAAATGGGCAAGTGACCTAATAGACACTTTTCAAAAGAAGACATACAAATGGCCAATAAATGTATGAAAAAATGTTCAATATCATTAACAATCAGAGACATGCAAATCAAAACTACCCTGAGATTTCACCTAACCCCAATTAGAATGGCAATCATTAAAAACACAAACAATAATAAATGCTGGTAAGGATGTGGAGAAGTAGGAACTCTAAAACACTGTTGGTGGGATTGCAAATTACTGCAATCACTTTGAAAAACAGTGTGGAAGATCCTCAGAAGACTGGGAATGAAACTAACCACATGACCTAGCAATACCACTTCTGGGTATCTACCCAAAAGAATGGAAACCAAACTATGAGACTAATGCATGCGTATCTATGTTTATAGCTGTACAATTCACAATTGGCAAACTGTGGAACCAGCCAAGATGTCCATCAACAGATGAATTGATTACAAAACTATGGGATATGTACACAATGGAATTTTATTCAGTCATAAAGAAGAATAAAATTACGTCATTTGCAGGGAAATGGATGGAATTACAGAACATTATGCTAAGTGAGATTAGTGAGTCACTTTTCACAAAAAGTGAAAAGTCAGATGCTCTTCCTAATATGTGAAAGCGAGAGAGAATAGGGCATAGGAGGGACTTCATATAAAGATGGAGAAAACCTTAGATGAGTAAAGAAGGTGACCTAACTGAGGGAGATGGGAGGGGGAAGAGGGAAAAACCCTAATGCACAGGATGTACACACACAAACTTATCAAAGTCAACTACTATGCCGAGCACGAGAAGGAGGGAAGAGGGAGGGAATGGGTGTGGGAATTGGGGGAGGCTAATTGACTGATGTGTACATGTATGACTCTACCACCCTGAAACTCATCAAGATGTATGATTACAAAGCACCAATAAATTTTTTTAAAAAGCCAAATTAAGGAATGTCTCTGCTGATCCACCTAGGCTTTGACATTAGGTTTATCTTATATTTATACCCTCCATTATAGCCAGGGAAGCTAACTCACCTGAAAATCATTCTATTTATCTACATCACCACTATCTAAACACTGCAACAGGAAGATGCCCTCCCAATGCCAGGCCCAACACTGGAAGCTAAAAGTCTAAGATTACCAGTTTCCCTTTTCCTTCCAGAAAGTTACCTGCACTCTGACCAAATATTGGAACAATCCAATTCCAGGATCCCATCTTAAGTGCTCAGCTTCTGTTAGTAATTACTGTAATTAGTCAAGAAGCAAACAGAATAACAAAGGCATATTTAGCTAAGAGTTTTAAATAGATTTCAGTAAGTGGGTTTTATATAATTAGCCTCTAGTAAGCCAAAAAGTATGCCAAGGCACATAGAGTCTAGTAATAGTGGGGAGACATGGCCACCTAAAATAAAACCAAAAGCTCAAGGTGAAGGGTCTCAGTATGAGTAGTAGGAGCCATGTACTAGGAACTCCCAGCAAGAACCTGCTGGGACTTCCCAGTGATTCTCACCCATGGGACTAGGTATTTGGCAATTCTTTATTTTCTTTTTGGAGAGGAAGAGTTGTCCTGTGCACTGTAGGATGTTTAGTAGCATCTTTGACCTCTGCTTACTAGATACCCTGGCATTCCGGTTTTGATAATCAAAAGGCCTCCAGACATTGTCAAATGTCCCATATGCTTGACAGTCACCAGCCATAAAGGAGCTCACTCACAGCTACAACACAATACCAAATCAATGATAGGGGAAGAAGTACCATGGTCACTCTTCCCCTGAGATTCAGACTCTTTTATTCATCCAATTTGTCCAGAAGCCAGAAGATGAGCTGGTTCAGGTAATGTAGCCTTTGGTCTAGCATCTTAGAATTCACGTTTTGTTGTTATTTGAGGGGGCAGCAAAGAAGTCATGATTATCATCAAGCATGGCATATGATAAATAGACTTCTATTTTTATAACTAAATTATAACTTTCTTCATTATGTCAGTTTTTTATATTTCTTATACCATACCTCCTCGTTTTTTGTTTGTTTTGTTTTGTTTTGCTATTGAGAATTGAACCCAGGGGCATTCTACCTCTGAGGTACACCCCCAGCCCTTTTTGTTTCTTGCTAAGTTGCTGAGGCTGGCCTTAAAACTGCAATCCTCCTGTCTCAGCCTCCCAAGTAATGATATCACAGGTATGTGCCACTGCATCTAGCTTGTATCTCTACATTCTTGTCATTCATATATCTTGGTTAACTCAAATTTATCCTTAATTTTAAGTCAATATTTCAGGAAGAAATACACTGTTTGAGGGTGAGTCTCAAGCCCTCTGAGTGTAATGATGACGCATATTTCATGCTCACCCATGTGTCTAGTACTGATCGTCAAGAGCTCTGTCTGTGACAATCACTCAGGGATCCAGGCTGTTGGAGGTGCCGCCTCATTCTGGGCTTTCATCATAACTGGGGTAAACCATTCAATGACTCTGAGGCTTCTGCCTAGAAATGTCACACAACACACATGCTCGTGGTTAATTAACCAATATGTCACATATTCACATCTAGCTTCAGGGGAGGCTGAGGCATGAAGTCATACCCTGTGCCCAAGAAACAAAGTGAAATATTTTCAAACAATTCTAATAATGGCCACACATAACATTTTATTTGACATTGACTCTCCCTAGAAATAAATTACTTTGCCATCTTCCCCACGATCCTCTCTAAAAATTTCCTGCCGACATTGGGCAAAACCAGCATTCCTAGTTTTAAACTGTAGTGTCCTGTGTTATTATGAATGGGTCCCTCACCTGATTTCTGCTTATCATAAATATATGGGCCAAATATAAGTTTGAATTAAAATCCATTGTGCGGCTTTGGGTTTCTTTGGGTGCATTTGCCAAGAGTGGCAACTAGCCGTGTTAGAGGGAAAAAAGTGCCTGCAAGTACTTGAGCGCCTAATCTTATTTCCTATCAAGACCCTTCTAAGTTAGACAGTGTGGCCAAGTTAGGGATCCTGTTTTCCTTACAAGGGTACAGGTCATGTTGAAATTTCAGAGACAAGCAAAAGAACTGGATGACCACTTTTTCACTAATATGAGCCTTCCTGTATCAAATTTGGGCAAAACATTGAAATTCCTAGCATGTAAAAAGCATCTTTGGATAACCTCATTGGATTTTGGAAAGGGAGGGGTATTTAGAGATAAAAAGCTAATAAAGCATTCTTGCCCTGGTTTCTGATTCTGGATATGAGCAATGGAGACACCACAGAGAGGCAAAAGTAATTGAGGAAGAGTATGGACAATGATAAAAAGAATCAGAACTGAGCAAGAGCCAGCAGAGAAAGATTTTGACATTAAGGCATGCCTTTTATTTTCATTACACGATTTTTACTTTGTTTACGGGTTTCAGTTATAGTGAAATAATTATGTGAATGAAGAATGACTAAGGTGCCGACGTGGGAGAATAGACCATTAAGCTATAAAATAAATGGAGGTATACTTTAGATAGAGGAAGAGTTAATATACTATCCTTTTAAACATTTAAAAATTCCAGAACAAGTGAATGTCTTTTTTATCTAAAAGGTCAAAATGATATTCAGTTCATATATAAAATACACTAATGCTTATAATCAATAAACTAAATTAAAAAGATTATAAATGGTATTTTTAACTCAGTACCCAGAGTTGGCAAGGTTTTGGGAAATTGGTGAATGTATACATGGTCAGAGCTTTTATTTTCTTTTTTATTTTTTGGTACTTGGGATTGAAACCAGAGGTATGCTACCTTTGAGTAACATACCAAGCATGTTATATTTATTTCTTATTTTTTAGCTTTTGGTACTGGGAATTGAAGCCCAGGTCATTCTACCTTACAGCTAAATCCCCAGCCCTTTATATTTTTTATTTTGAAACAGTGTCTTGCCAAGTTGCTGAGGGTCTAACTAAATTGCTGAGGCTGGCCTCTAACCTGTGATCCTCCTATCTCAACCTCCAAAGTACTAGTATTACAGGCATTTGCTACTGTGCCCATTTCAGACAAAGTCTCTTTTAAAGATAATTTGGAGATTTGTATTAAAATGATAAATGAATAAAATTTTCAACTGGAAATTCTAATCTTAGAATTCCAAAACCTATGTATACATAAAACTGTATATTCAAGTATGGACAATATTACCTGGAGATTGCTTAATGTTCATCCTTAGGTAACCAGTAGGAGCATATAATTTAATACCAAGTAGCCATTAATAAAAGATGAGAAAGAGGTATAAAATATACCGGGGTTAGTCAACCTCTGAAATTCTAGAGGCCTGTGACATTCCTCAGGAGAGAAGGCTTGTTTCTTGGCATAGAAGCAACAGATGCTGCATGCACATTTCAATTATGTCTGTATTTCAGTCTCCCTTGTTGTCAAAGAAGAAAAATGTGCTAGTTCATATTTGTGAGCAAGTAAAGATGCTTGTAAGGGTGAATAAAGTTCAATGCCATTTCAAGATGAGATGCAACCAATCCATCTTCACATCATAAATTCTAGCTGCCTGGTACTATAGCTGAACTTTCCATTCTTGAATTAAAGATGAACGAATTAGGGTCCTTGTGTGACACCAAACACACACACACACACACACACCCCAACTGGAAACTCAGTGTGTCTATCAAACAGCTGAAAATATAGGCTGGGCGTGGTGGCGCATGCTTGTAATCCCAGTACTTGGGAGGCTGAGACTGGAGGATCCGGGTTCACAGCCAGCCTCAGCTACTTAGTGAGGCCCTCCCCCGGATTCAATACCCGGTACTGCCAAAAAAAAAAAAAAATGAACATATAGATCATTGGTGTTTAAGTTAGCATTTAATGAGAGTATATGGTATTTTAGCTAGCAATACTAAATTAAGGATTGGATCAGGCATAATTGTGATTTACATATTTCAGTCAATTTGTCCCATTGGATACCTATCAAAATGATTCTTTAAATGTTTTTATGTAATGTTGAAATTTTATGATATCTTTTCATCCTTTTAAAGTCTACCTGTCACTAATTCAGATATGAACTTGAGTAGCTAGCCTAAACATTTGTCTAGATGATAGTTTAGCAACTGAGTATTGGTTTAATATGAGATTAACCTTGAGAGATTACAAGACTTATATTGTAGAGTTACCACTAATTCTTTAGAGAAAGTTAATATCATATGGCTCATATACCTATAGGCAGAGATACAAAGAAATATATTCAAAATGCAACTGCTTCATTAGGAGGAAAATATCTAAATTCCATTGTTAGTAAAAAGGGACATTGAGGTAACTCTCCCATGTTAAGTGTTTCAATCTCTCCTCAATCCCATGAAATGTGATGTTCCCTTCGGTGGGAGGGAAAACAGGTTCTGAAAAATGAACCTCGAATCTGATGATGCTTTGGTTCCATTTCATCGGTCTCCTATCTCTGACCTCTCCAACAGACTGACAACATGAACTATGTCATCTAGTTTTGTGGTTTGTTTTTTGTGGTGCTGGAGAAATGTGTCATCTGGAACAAACCAGCAAAATGCACCAGGTCGTCACTAGTCCTCAGGTGATGAAGAGCTGATGTTTACCTTCGGAAAGGGCGAACGACCATGTAATAATCTGAATAATGTTACACTTCTTATAGTCAAAGCAAATCACATGCTTGCCCACAAAAGGAATGAGTTCATTCGGTCATCCGTTCAATACATCTGAATTGAGGGTCCACCATCCCCCAGGGCTGTAGTTAGTACTTGGCTGGGCATAATGCCAAACATGATAAAGGCAAGCTCTGTTCATGGAGCGCATAGCCAAGGGAGGAAACAAAATAATTCTATACTAAAAAGACACTTCTGCTGCTCCAGGCAATATGCCTGTGGCCCATGTGTTTCCAGGACAGCTCTTAGGGATAGTTCTCTGCACTTTTTCTGCTAGTATTTCACACCAGGCATGCAAAGCCCTGTTTTGTTGCCCAAGAGTTGAAAGTAAATGGGATTTTATGCTCTCAAAGGCATTTCCCAACTGGTGGGTGTGGATATCAGCAGATGAATGGCCAAGGGAAGGAGCCCAGGAGTTAGTACTTAAAGCTCAGCAAAGATGACAGTTTGGTGCAACAACCTACAATATTTGTGGGGAAAAGTAACCAAACCACCACCATGTGGTTGTGTGCTGCCAATAGCCAGAATCAGGACCCAAAATGTGTAAAGGGGATTAGGTCTGCCCATCATCATCTACTCAGTTACCTTTTTGCATGACATGTGCTTCTTTTTTTTTTTCTTTTTTGTGGTACTGGGGACTGAACCCAGGGACCTTCTACCTGTGAGCTACACCCCCAGCCCATTTTTTATTCTTTATTTTGAAACAGGGTCTCACTAAATTGCAGAGGGCTTCACTAAGTAGCTGAGGCTGGCCGTGAACCTGCGATCCTCCTGTCTCAGCCTCCCAAGTCCTGGGATTACAAGCGTGCGCCACCACGCCTGGCTATGACATGTGCTTCTTATTGTCTGACATTGAAGCTCTGGCACGTGTCCTGGTTACTGGTTTAGCACTGGAGTATTTCCAGCAGGAGCACACAGGAAGGTTCTCCAAAAACTAAAGCTAGGGCCACCACGATGTTGCTTGGGGACCTTCTGCACTGTCATCTGTAAACCATGTGCTTTACACAATGGAGGTAACAAGGGGTGTGTGGACCTCAGTGGATTTACATTGTGTTGTAGAGAAAGAAGCCTGTCCCAAAAGAGCATGTATTGGTTGATTCTACTTACTGAAATGTCCAGCCCACGCAAATCTGCAGAGACTGAAAGTAGATTGCTGCTTATCTAAGGCTTTAATGTAAAGTGATTGCTAAGGGGTACAGGGATTCATGTGAAAATATTTTATATTTGATTGTGGTGAAGTTTACACAATTGTGTGAATATGATCACATACTTTAAATAACTTTTGTTTTAAGTAAATTTTATCTCTACAAAACTGTTTTTAATAGCATATACTTAGAGAAAATCTAGTTAAATTTGAATATGAAATCCTATAATCAATAATGATATCATTATTGAATGAATCTACAAAATATTTAAATAAATGATTTTATTTGGCTAATGATTAAGATACTTGACATTATAGGTGTGTCAATTCTTAAAGCAAATCTGTAGATTTCACACTGTCCCAATCAAAGTAACAGCATTTCTCTTTGGTAGACCTGGTAAACTTTTTCTGTAATACATATGGAAAAGCAGAAAGGCAAAAATAGGCAAGCAATTGAGAAAAAGAAAAGAAAGGAAAATGGAAAAAAAGAAAAGAAAGCTGAAGGACTTACACAATAGGTATGGAATTATCTTTATTATGCAGTGGTGGGATTCAACCCAGGGCCCCCCAGATGCTAGGGGAGTGCTCTCTCACAGAGCTACATCCCAAGCCCATTAAAAAATTATTTATCTTTACTTTCATTTTATTTTTATTTTGCCCAGATTAGCCTCGAATTTGTGATCCTCCTGGCCTCAGCCTCCTCAGTAGCTGGAATTACAGAAGTAAAATAATTTAAATAGCCTGAATAATTATGAGATCGTGACACTTGGATAAGATATATTTTCCAGTGTAACAGAACAGTCATTTTTGTGTTCTTCTTTGTTGCTAGATATTATAATCTAATTTTAATAATAGTGGTAGAGCTTTTCCTTAAAAACACATAAGATCCTGTTGTCTTAGGTATTTCTATGGCAGGTATTTCTTTGAAAATTCATCCAAAACACTATGCATAAATACTAAGAAAAAGTGATGAATCTGATTTAATAGATTAATAATTTTATTAAAAAATTCTAAATCAAAGTATAATATTAAGACATTTAAAAGGTATACCTTAGAGGATGGTATGATACTTTTTTCACAAGAACAGCCACAGGTAAAAACCTTATGCCCAGACTATCTATTACTTATACGAAAAAATAAACAGCCAAAACAGTAGAAAATAGGACAAACAGACATGAATAGACACTAAAAGATGTATACAAGTAAGAAATATTTGGATACTTGCAAGATTGCTCAAATTTATCAATCATCAGAAATTACAAAGTGTAGCTATATGATACCATTAAATTCCCATCACAATGGCTAAAATGAAAACTGGAAAATTCAAAGTGTTGGAAAAAACTGTGATGTCCTTGGCTCTCATACAGTCCTTGTAGGAGTGTCAATTGGAACAGTCAAATTGGATAATTGTTAGTATCTGCAAAATTGAACCATATGAATACCACATATCTAAGCAATTCCATTCCTAGTAAAATATACAACAAACACATGTTCACAGAAAAAGTGCATGCTTTAATATAATAGTAACCCTATTTTTATTAGACAAAATGTTGAAATTACTCTTATGTTCCTTCAGAGAAATTGAATATATAAGTTGTGATATATTTAGAGAATAGGTGGCTATCTATACAATGAGATTGAATTTTCTACATCAACACACAGTTACATGATGACTATCACAAACAATGTTGAAGGATGGCTACCAGACAAAAAAAATGGGCAAAACCTATCTCTGTCGTTAGCCATGCATGTAGTGGTTATCTGGGTCATGTTCTGGGTCAGGTGCACAGGTGGAACTTCTGAGTCTAGCGGTGGATAATGCACTATGTCTAGATGTGGGTGCTGGTTATGTAGGTGTGTTCACTTAAATGTACTTGGACAATGTGTGCAGGTGTGCATGTGTGTGTTTGTGTGTGTGGCCCAGGCCAATCCAGGACCAATTAAATCATTATACCAGGTCTTTAGATTTTTGACTCTAGGCACCAGAAATTTTAAAAATTCTCTGAGAGTTCTGAAGCACAGAAAAGGTGAAAATCATTTATTTACTAAAAGATGAAGATAATTGAGAAAATGAAACCATCTTTGTATCTCAAGTGGCTGCTCTTTGAGAATGTTGCTCATATACTTTATATTCATGATCACCTTTAGCACTTATTTTAACCCAGAGAGACATATATTATTGTTCCCATTAATAATGAAGAAACTATAGGATGGATGGTATCAAATACTTATCTCAATAGCTAGTAATGATCGATGTTATATTTTAAATTCAAGGCCACAGTAGGCTAAATTCTGTGTTCTTTTAATATGATCACTGCCTGATAAATTAATGTTGAAAAAACCAGAAAAGAAACAAAGCAAAAGATTCATAAATAATATTTTGTTTCTATTTGTCTTCAAGGATAGAGTTTAAAAATTGCTCAGCGTAAATAGGCTTTTTTGTGACATAAGAGTTGAAGAATATGTTATGAATCATATTCAGTTGTGCTGCTTTGGATCTATCTCGTTTATCATAACATATATGGTAAGTTTCAGCAAAACTCTGGCCCCCAGAGGAAGGTGGGAGGATATACAGAGAAGCATTGATCCTTCAGGTCTTGTCTTCATGCATATGCAGGCATCTGCATTTCCTGAACTGCTCTTTCAACTCAAAATGCTAGCCCTTGTTAAGTAACACTGCCTTTATTACAGAAAGGCACAGCTTAATGGATTATGCTCAGTTTTCTAATATTTTTGTCCTTTTGTTTACTGCTATACTAGTAGCAAAATATATTATTCTTTTGAACATTCAATATTCATATATCATGCAAAAGTTTAGGAAGGTCCAGATCAATGGGAAGTAGAGTAACTAGAAAGTTATGTCATGATATTTACGATGCAACCTTTGTTTTTTACTGTAATATCCCCACAACAAAGCATACACACACACACACACACACACACACACACGCACACGCATGCATACGCACCCCAAAACCAGGGCCCACGATCCTTATGGTTTCATTTTTATTGTTCATATTTTACAAATTATGCTGAAATTATGATATATCAGCATGAATTGTTACATACAAAAGATTCTTGGGGTAAGTAAGGATTCCTTGTTTAATGAATTAAAAGGTCATTTTTGTCTTTCTTTTTTTTTGATACTGGGAATTGAATCCAGGGACATTCTACCTCCGAGCTACACCCCAGCCCTATTTTTATTTTGAAACAGAGTCTCTCTGAGTTGCTGAGGCTGGCCTAGAACCTTGCATACTCTCGTCTCAGCCAAGTATCAGGATTGCAGGTATGCACCACCATGCCTGGCTGAATTAAAACTGTTTTTAATGAAGATCATAAATTAAAACTCAGAATCCAAATTCTGGGATTCTCATGCAATCATAATTCCTTTTTTTAAAAAAAGCTATTTTTGTCTTCTAGAAATTGAATGAATATCTCGGAAATATGCATTAACACACATGCATACTAACATATATGTTTTATATATGTAATGTATATATGTAATATTTATATATATAAAACGTATATTACATATAAGACAATATATAATGTATATATGTGATATATAATGTATACATATATTATATTATTGATACAGGCAAATAAATATATCTATTTATTAATATATAATATATACATATTCGTATGTAATATATACATTGGGGTATATATGTATTTTTCCCTGTATCAACAATAGGCATGAAATTACACTTCTGCTCAAATATGGAAAAGCATAGTGTTTTTTGTCATAAAGAACAAAAGAGAGCTTTTGAATGTTTTCTCCTTTGGTTCTTTTTGTTCTTTCCAAAAACGTCACATCCTTTTGTTGACAAAATAATTATCCCATTATGTTCTCTCATAGACTGGTTAAAAGAATTACCAAGAAAAGGAATACCGAGAACATTAAGATTCAACAAGGAACCTTTTCCTTCAGTCTTATTTAAAAATATCTCAAAGACTGACCTTTTTCTCCTGTAAAAATATTAGTGTTGTAAGTTGCTTGAGCTGATTCACAGCCCAGGTTTGTTAAATCTAGTGCATTAGAAATAAAACCTCTATTCACACAATTTCTTTTATATTAGTAATTAAAATTATTCATCTCTGCTCTTACATCCTCAAATGGCAGGCAGATTTTCTAAAATTTGTAATTATTTTCTGAAAAATTATGAGCCAGCATTGCCTTGAAAAGCAATTGGTCTGATGGTGACTAACATACACATTATAAACGCAAACAAGTGTTACTTTAAATGTCCATACTCCCTCCTGCACCCCCAATCTGATAGGTGTGGGTCAAAGTATGTAGGTCAGTAAACTCAGTCCATTTTACTAATTTAGTGTATTTTTTGAGGGCTTTGTCTTTCAAATTTCCTTTTGTCATGTCTGACTCCTAGGGAGCAGTTGGTATTCCTAACTGGAAATATTCCTCTCTTTGGATCTTGCTGCCCTACCTATGAGATCACGCAAGTCCTGCTGTAGAGATATCCCTGGTTAAGCTTGCCTGGGAGCAACTTCAGCAACCTTGTAAGTCCTTCCGGGCAGCTCCTGGATACCCTCCTAATCACAATCTGTAGACAGTTCTTGGGAGACCAGTTTGATTTTACTGTTGTTGTCTTGAAAGGTAGAAGACAGAGAATGTACTCATGCAAGGGGGAATGGGGTGAAGGGAACTAGACCCTCCCAGGCTCTGCTCTTGGTGGTCTAACTTTTCAGCCTAACTTCCTACATATTGTCTAGGACCACACATTGTACAGATTCATTTGTATGCCTGATTTTTTTGCCACTGTGATTTTGTTCCCACAAGCTGTCCCCTCTTCAGTCTGAGTATGTCACATATCTCAAAGTGGGATTTGCTCTGCCTCTTTCCTTGGTGTGTCATGCACAATGACTGGCCCGGTACTGATTCACAGCAGACGGAAATGAATGTATCAGTTTAGTTCTTCCAAAAATGTTACCTCCAAAACATTTAATGAAATGAAGCAAGACTGAAATTTTCTCCTTCTATTATTAATTATAATTTGGGATATCAAATGGCTATTGAAGGTCTAATTTACCATTCTGATGATAGTTTTCAAAATTCTAGGAGATGAAAAGTTATTAGAAACAACTGTTTTGGTACCTTAAGTTATGTTTGATAACAGGAGTACATTTCAGCCTCTTTGGGAGGTATTCTCCATCCATGTGGGGGAAGAATAAGCATCATTTCTCTAAATCAATATCATCATGGGACAGCTGACCTTACACTTTTTCCACTCAGTCAAGATCCATTCAAATGTAGGTTAAAAATATTAATTAATCATGCTACCTGGTAACTGAAAGATGTCTACACTAATTAAGACAGACATCTGTTTAAAGTAGAAAAAAAGTGAAATTAAAGAAGTCTTTCCTTAGATCACTAGTAACTTGTAACACATCTAAATTAGAAAGGATTGTCTTGGCTCTTTGAAGTTTCAGGTATAATACATCCTTTATTTATGTGACTCCGTACCTTTTTCTTTATTTCTATTGTAACCGTTCCTGCTTGTGTTGCTGCATTAACATGAAAAACATCATTTGCTTCCCCCCTTCTAATGAGCAGATATATGTGAACATTACTCTAAAATAAATAACCTCCAAAGCATTATGTAATGTGAACAAATGAACTTCTTAAATGTAACACTTTTGGAAAATTAGAAATCAACAGCCTAAACAAATACCTTTTAAGCACTCCACGTTCTTGGATGGGATTCTTTTCTTTCCTAATGAAATCCTGTAGCTTAGAATTATCTGCTGTGAAAGTGACAACTGGTTAATAAAGGTTTACTTTTCTTCAGATTAAAAACACCTTCAAGGTTGTAAAATCAATACAACAACCAAGTCGCTGTTATGCTCTTTTAAATTTATGGGAAACAAGCCAGCAGAATGGAATGAAAATAGAATTTATTTACAGAGTCACAGAGAGAGGGATGGATTGCCTTTGCCACTGTCTCTGCTAGATCTTAAGAGGATAAGAATATTAAACATTTTTGGGGAAGAACAATCTAAACTTAATTAGACAAAGTTATATTAAGAATATTGCTATATTGAACTGGATGGGGGCAGAGCCTAAGAACTTAGGGTCTTTTCACTTGTTCTCATCCTCCTGCCCAAAGACGGCTGGAAGAGATGAGCAGATCCCAGTGCTCATGAAGCAGCTGCAGAGGAGAGCCAGCAGTCAGTGTTCTCATCAGATGGTATTTGGCTTCTGAGTTATGTACTATATTCCTTACAGTTCTTTCTAGCTTTGAATTGAAAATATGAAAAATATATTATGGCATGGCTTTGATAGTTAAAAAATTTAAAAATTAAATAATTTTTGAAGATATAAAAATATTAGAAACAAATAGAAGGAAAATAAAGCTACCTTTCATTACAGCTGTGCTGAATTTAAAATTTTGGCACTTTTTTATAGTCCTTACTGCTATTTTTAGCCTATGTGTATTTTATTTCTTTAAACCCTTCTCTTCCCTTCCTCCTTCCTTTCTTCCCTCCCTTTCATAGTTTTCTTTCAAACTTAAGATCAGATTTAAACTGTTATATTCAATTTGTCATCAATTACCCTGCCCTCACATGGACGGAACCCAGAATCTTCTAAAAAATGTGAGCAAACAAATCTCCCTTCCTTTCAGGTATGTGGTCAGTTGCTTTGGAATACAGCAGTGGGAATGTTGACTGAGACAGAAATTAGTACCATAGGTGTGGGGTCATTGCTGTATCTAATAGAGTGTTTTCTAAGTCTTCGAAACTGGTTTTTGAAAGGAAATTGGAAGGGCCAGAACATGGCTAGAAAGGCACATGTAGAGACTGTGCTCAGGAGATTTTTGGAGGGCAAATAGGACTCCATAGAAAAATGGAATAGAGGCTGTCATGGGAAAACATGATAATTCTGTAGGTTCTTGCCTTACATGGCAGAAATAAATTTCAGCACACGCTGGTCAGAGAAAAGGCAAAGGTTTAATTGAAGAAAGGTGGGGATACATGTTCAAGGGAGATGTGTGCCATCTCAAGACGGGGAGAGGGGAGTGAGTGTCTCTGCATGTGAGAGAGCATCCGTCCAAGCAAAGAGAGTCATTGCGGCTTTTTCAGTTCTTTTATAGAACCCCCATGAGGGGGTAAGTGGGGTCAAACAGTGGAGGTCTGGACTTCCTCTTAATCTTCAGTTTCCCTGGTAATCAGTGGGTGGTGACTGGCTGGTGTCTGACCTTTGTCCTCCTCATGGATCCTTTGTTTACACTAAGCATCTCAGAATCTCAGGTGGGGACAGGGACCATTGTGACTAAGGGTGTGGACTCATTGAGGCTTCCTCCTAAGACATAACACACCCTATAGGGTGGAGTAAGAGATCATGGAACTTTCCAGATTTTAAAACTATATTTTCCTTACCAATTGTTTCTTTCTACCTAAAAATTTTATCTCTTCTCTTCTACCTCATGAGAGACCACATGTTTTTTTCATTCTGGCAAAGAACTTACTGGCATTTTGCTGTTTCCTGAAACTTTATGTGAAACTGAATTTAAAGATGATGGACTAATTAAACTGGTGGAGGCAATCTTAAAACAGCAAAGTATCCAAAATGCATTGTGAATATTGATATCCACATTCAGAGATTTGTACACTGAATTTCAGGAGCAGAAAGCAAAGCAGACAAACTTTATAGATTTTCAGTTCAGCCAGAAGAGCATGTGTAAAGCTGGGGCCCAGAGAGATGGTCCTGTGAAAGAAAGTAAGATAACTGAAGGGAGGGCAAATACTTTGATGAATACTTTGATTAGAAACAAAGAAAGCAATGTAGTCAGAGCAGTTGAAGATTTGCATAAAAAAGAAAGGAATGAGGTCAGGGCAGTTTGTAACCATAGAAACAAGGACAGACCTCTTGAAGAAAGGTACTCAGATTCCTGCCTTGATGGAGGCAGGCTCAGCACCACCCATGATGGGGATTGACTCAGCACAGGTCATGATGGAGGTGGGCCCAGCTGCTCTGATTAAAAAGGGCATGACTATATTTCTTTCTGGCAGTCAATTTGGGCACTCAGGTATTACTGGCTTTGCTGGGAAAAAAGGGGCCATGGAGGCTTCTCCTCAGATTTCAAATAAAGGCCTGGGAAGACAGGTGATATGCGGCAGGGCTGGAATCCCTTCAAGCAGACCCAAATAAAGGAATTTGTGAAGTCATGAGGGTGAAGCCAAGGTTACAAGAAAAAAACCCATAATTTAGAAATTGTGGAATGACCATGAGGAAAGGCTGAAAGCTTTAGGCCATGGAGCTAGGCTATAAGAGCCAGTATGCTGCCCATTGCAATCAACCAGGCTACAGGGGCAGGGCTGCCAAGGCCTCTTGGAGATCACATCTCACCACCATGTGCCCCAGATGCTATAAATGGAGCTGCAGGATTAAATGCTTCCCTGCTGTATTTTGATACTGTTTTGGTCCCATTCCTTCTTTCTATGACCCTATTTCTCCCTTTTGGAATGCAAATGTTTACTCTGTGTCATTGTACTTTGGATGTATGTAGCTTGCTTTTTGTTTTTCACAGGGGCTTAGAGCCAAGAGTTTACCGTAAGTCTCAGAAGAAACTTTAGACTTTTGAATGATGCTGGAACTGTTAAGACTATAGGAACTCTTGGATATGGACTAAATGCATTTTGCATTGTGCAGTAACCATGATGTCTAGTGGGCTAGGCGCAGAGTGTAATGGTTTGGATTTAGAATGCTCCCCTAACCCTCATGGAAACAACATAGCAATGTTGGAAGTGGGATTCGGTTGCTAAGGAGGGACCCCTGGGAGTATGGCCTGGGGATTATAGATCCTTTCTCTTCCCCTGCTTGCTCTCTGCTTCTGACCTCCATGGTGTGAGAGTAGAGTTCTTCCTCTCTCCCTATCTCCACTTCCCACCACCATGCTCTGAGTGTCAGATCCTGGCCTCACAAATATTGAACCAAGAGTCTCCAAAACAAAACAAAACAACGTCAACAACAACAACAACAAAAACTGAGCAAATAAACCTTCCTCTGAGTCGTGTGATCAGTTGCTTTGGAATCTATCAGTTAGAATGTTGACTGAGACAAGTGGTTTTTTTGGCTCATGGTTCTGGAGGTTCAAGGGGCCACATCTGGCGATGGTCTTTTACTGCTAGAATTCTGAGGCAGCATAGGTCAGCATATGGCAAGAAACAGAAGACGCATGTGTGTGTCTCTTTGGCTCTCTTGCCCTCTTATAAACCCCCCAGGATTCAATCATGGGTACCCTATCCTAAATGGCCTTGTCTAATCCTATTTACTCCTCAAAGGGCCTGTCTTTAAACACTATAGTTCTATTGTTTCCACCTTTTAATACCTTACTCCCATGATTATATTTTAGCATATGAAAACTTTGGGGGCACACAGAAACCACATACAAAGCAAAGCATCATTTAAAATATTAGTGTTTTTGATTTATCTGTTCACTAATGTGTCAATTATTATCATATTCTAAATCAGGTAACCTGTTCGGGAACCACACTAAGAGTGCCACGTACAACAGTGCCATTCGCTCTCAAAGAGTATTCTGGACATGCTCATGTTCTGAAATTCTTCCCTGCAATTTGGAATTTTGATTCTTCATATAATGAGTGATATTTTCCCAGAAAATATAGGCATTAAATTAAGTTCTTCTCCTTTAAGAAAAATGATAAATAAAAGATAATTTTTGAAGCTTAAGAGGATTTAAAAAATCAACATAATTAAGTTAGACTGTAGATTGAAGAAGGGGTTTTTAAAAAGTTGAGGAATCATTGAATAAATGTATATGATTTAGTCATAATTAACTAAATTAATAATTGGATAACATATCCAATAATTGGACAAGATTAGTCAATTTAATTGAAACTCAGTTGTGTCTATTTTCTTATTTTTTTTTTTTTTTGCGGTACCGGGGATTGAACCCAGGGGCATTCTACCTCCGCGCTACACCCCCGGCCCTATTTTTTATACTTTATTTTGAAACCGGGTCTCACGAAGTTGTGGAGGGCCTCACTAAGTAGAGAGAGAGAGAGACAGGGAGAGAGAGAGAGAGAAAGATCTGAGGCTGGCCGCGAACCCGGATCCTCCAGTCTCTGCCTCCCAAAGTACTGGGATTACAAGCGTGCGCCACCACGCCTGGCTCAGTTGTGTCTATTTTCATGTAAAGCAATTCCAAGGATAAATCAGATGATATGGTGGAAATGATTGATCATATGTCCGGTGTGGCCACAGGGACTGCTTCAGTGATTGAAACAGAAATGTACAGACTTCTGAGGAGTGATGCCATTAAAAGGTGGCATGAATATTTAAGCTTATTAACTTCATGGTGGCATACTGTAGACATTACTTAGCATGCTGTTTAGTAATATGAAACAGAAAATGTTATAGTTCAGAGCTTGGCGAAGTATGGCCCAATGGTCAAATCCCTCCATCGACCTGTTTATTATAAATAAATTCCTACTGGAAAATAGCCATAAGCATTTGCTTATGCACTGCCTATGACTCCTTTGACACTGCAACAGCACAGTGGTATAGCAGCAAAAAAGAGTAGGGTGGGAAACCTAAAGTATTTTTTCTATCTGACCCTTTACAAAAAACTTTATTGACATCTCCAATAGATTATTTATTTGTATCAACAAAAATAATGAATAACTTTGGGGTGAGCAATAAAAGTGGGTGCTTTTTCAGTATAATGATGATTTTTCCCCTTTGGTAACTGGGGATTCAACCTAGGGCATTCTAACTTTGAACTACACTGCCAGGCTTTTTTATGTTGAAACAGAGTCTCACTAAGTTGCTGAGGGTCTCACTTAAGTTGCTAAGGCTGGACTTGTAATAATGATATTTAACAGGTTCTTCTGTGTTATTTTTTAAAGAAAGCAAATAGCTATATCTCTTTTTTTCTCTTTGAAATTTGGGTTTATTCTTTCATGGGTAAGGTTCAAAGTATTTTATAATATTTTGAGCACATAATTTATCCGTTTTTGTGAATATTTTCAATATCCCTTGCTCATATTTCTATTGGGTTTTGGATATCATCCCTTTAAATTTTTATTTATTGAAGAAATTAATAATATATGTATAAATGCAAATAATTTCCCCACTGGAAAATATGTTAAGTATTAGACAAATATCAATATCTTCTTTGCATGCAATGTAAAGTAGAAGTTTAGTTTTACTTTTTTTATAAGCTAAACATTCTAAGGTGGAGTTTATATATACATATAGTTATTTTAGTTTACCTATATTATTTTATGATATAGATCACATTCTGTACCATATATTCTCTACTCATCAGTATGATTTTAAGATTTACGCATACAACTTTAGATACACCAATTTATTCTTTCTTCTGTCCAGTGTTACATGTTCTGCTCCACATATTATTTGTTTAGTTTTCTAGGAATCTCTGTTTTCTGAAATCTACTGCTATTACAAGCAACGTTCACTTTCTTACAGACTTCTGCAATAATTTGCAAAATTGGGCTCTAAGATGTATACTTACTGTACAGTCAAGTAATGTGAGTGGCCTCTACACTCTGACAGTGACCTCGGCTAGTAGTCAGCAAGGATATGGAGACCTCTGTCTTACCACTAACGGCAGGGACAGGAATTCTGCCAGAGATCACAGTGCTCTGGACAGCCAGTTCCTCCCAAGAGCCTGCAGATAACACCTTGATGTCAGGCCTGTGATACCCTGCGCAGAGAAACCTGCCGTACCATGCTGGACTCCTGACACAGAACTGCCAGGCAAAAAACAGGTGTTGCTCTTACTTCTTAACTGTGCTATAATTCCTTACATACCAAACAGGAAACAAATATAACTTGTATAAATGGGTATGTGGCTAGTATTAAAGCTTTAAACCATAAATCAAAAATTAACTGAACCAAAGGTGATATGTAGGTATAAATATAAAAATTAACCAACTTATTATATATATGAAATAACAATTAAATTATTCTTTTAAAACAGGGTCTCACTAAGTTGCTGAGGGTCTAAGTTGCTAAGGCAGGACTTGTAATGATGATGATGATGATGATATATTTATTTATTTATTTTTGCAGTACTGGGGATTGAACCCAGGGGCATTCTATCTCCGAGCTATACCCCCAGTCCTACTTTTTTATTCTTTATTTTTGAAATAGGGTCTCACTAAGTTTCGGGGGGCCTCACTTAGTAGCTGAGGCTGGCTGCGAACCCGGATCCTCTGGTCTCAGCCTCCCAAGTTACTGAGATTACAAGTGTGTGCCACCAAATCCGGCCTGTAATGATTTTTAACAGGTTCTTCTGTGCTATTTTTTAAAGAAAGCAAACAGACACATTGTTTTTTTTTCTTTCTGCAATTTGCCTAGTATTAAGTTTTAAACCATAAATCAAAAATTGATGGAACCAAAGGTGATATATCTATATATATATAAATATAATAAACTAACTTATTATATATATGAAATAATAATTAAACTATTATTTTAAAACGGTATATGCATATATATATGTATATATATATATATATATATATATATATACATAAATAATGGAAAGAAGGTAATTCTTCAATTATAGTAAGTAGCTTTTAACATGACTCTCAGAGCAGGTGATAGAAAAAATAAAACAAAACATAACTAAATCCAGAGAAAATCTGAACAGCATATTCAACCTTGTACTAAGGGTTTAGAATAAAATTTTCAGTGACAGCCTCAGACTTGAACTTGGAGCTTTCTAAACAATAGGTGACTGGGGTCCCTGGATAGGTATTTCCTGTGCTCAGCCCCTTCCTGGCTGCCATGAGCGGAGCAGCTCTCCTCTGCTACGCCCTTCTGCCATGATACTCTCCCTCACCACAGGCCCAAATCAATGAAGCCAACTGAATATAGACTGAGAACTCTGAAACTGCGTCAAAATGAGTCTTCTTCCTCTATGTTGCTTACTCATATATTTATTAAAGCCTGGGAAAGCTGACTAACATACATATAAACTTGCGATTTTCTCATCTCTCACACTACAGAATTTTGTAGCTATTGTAGCAACATCTTCCTTCTATTTATTGTGTTACAACCTTTTAATGGAAAGACACTAAATAGTTTGGATCTCAAATGTCCCAAAGGCCCATGTGTAAAGGCATGGTCTCCAGCCGGTGGCACTACTATTGGGAAGTGATGGGACTTTTAAGAGGTGGGGCCTACTGGGAAGTTGTAGGTCATTAAGGCGCGCCTTCCAAGGGAATAGTGAGACTCTGCCCCCCCTTTCTATCTTTCACTTCTTGGCCATGGACCATGCACTGGTTTGGGGTGGTTGGTCACCCAATCCAGTTGTTCTTTTCCTAGGGTTCTCCTCCTAGGCTAGTTTAGAAAAAAAAAAAAAAAAAAAAAAAAAACCTAGAGACTTCCTTTGATTGCAATGCTTAAGCAATTTTTTTTTATTACAAGCAGACAGAGAGAAAGAGAAAGAGGGAGGGGGGAGATAGCACCACTTCACAGAAGAGGTTGTGTTGGAAAGCTCAGAACCGAAACTCAGCTCTTTCTTAAAATTTCTGATCTTAAATAGGGTCTCTTATCTGGGTGGTTATGCTGAGGACTCATTTTCCCACCAAATGCAGGTGCCTAGCATTTTGTCTTTTTTTAGATGGGTGGTCATGCCAGTAGCATTGGCCCAGCTTGAGGTTCTGTAACTTTTTAACTCTCCCTCAGGGCCTGCCTCCATCTCTTCTCCTTTGCCATGCCTCCCCGGCAGTTTCAGTGCAGCCTGCTTGCTTGCAGACTGGGCTCTGTAAGAAGCTGCCTGCTTTAACCCTTTAAATGCCTGCTCTGCTTTGGGACAAGGCATGTATGAAATTATCTATAACCAGATCAGAAGAGAGGCTCTGCTCCTCCACACCCTCCTGTGATAAATGTGCTGTTTCAGCACAAGTACCAGGAAAAAGGGCCAATAGATCATGGGCTAGAAGCTCTGAAACTCTGAGCTAAAATACACTTTCTCTCTTTATAATTTTCTTAGGTATTTGTTATAGTAATGGAAATCTGACTAACATATTTTATAGGATAGAAGCATGTCTGAGTTTTAGCATTTTGTGGACTCTTGGAGAAGTTAATAGGAAAAACATAACTCGAGTGGAGTGTCCTAATAAATGATATTTGCAACTCCTATGTCTAATTGGATGCTGATAGGATTCTGGCAAAAAAATATATAATTGATGGTTAGGCAGTTTTAGGAAAGTTGCTGATTATGTTCTTTGGAGATTGATAAAGCAAGTTGATATAAACTTTTAGAAATCCTGTACTAATGAGACTAGGTTGAAAAGGAATCCTCTGCTATATGTGACAGGCTATTTGTCATCCAAAGAAAAGTGCTAATCAAAAATTTTAGTTTACAAGTCACATCTCAATATATGAGTCAAAACACCCTACTGTACCTCATAAAAATGCATAAATATTATATGTCAATCATAAAATAAAATTAAATACATATATATTTCTTTAAAACCTTAATTGTGAGGAATTCAGTGCTGCAAATTCTGTGAAATTAGTACATTAATTTTGATCCATCAAAGAGCATCAAATATTGCCTTTAATGAACACCAAAGATTGGTCTCACCAAGCACTGTGAAATGATCCCCAAAGTCTGACAACCCAGGGAAGAGGATGTCCTGTTACCTAGGACAAGGATGGTTTAAACTCTTGATAGTCCCTATTGTGAAAGATGATAACTAGCATCGGAATTCTACATTATTTTGACCTCTATTTAAGTGAATGGTCTGAAATTTTGACATCCTCAAAACATTGAAGACTCAAAAGTCTTTGTGAATATGTCTCACTGAACAGTTATGTTGGTGGGAATTGATACACTTTATTCCATCTAGTGTGAGCATTCATATGTTTCTAGGAAACGATGCTCATTGTAATGTGAATAACTGCAGGTGCTGCTATAGATCATATGATGATGAGGTGGTATATAATATATGCAGTCTCACCTGTGTTTTGAAATACAACTGCTCTCACATAAGAAAATAAGCAGTTTCATGAAGTATGCACCTCTGTAGAAGATTACTAATAGTTTTATAAATACAAGTTTTCATATTCAAATTGTAAATATTCTATATAATATATGGAGTTAGACTTTTATCAATTCACACTTGTGTTTACATTTAAACTATGAATCATGAGGTACTGCATTAGTTGATCTGGACTGTCATGTGAAAATACCACAGACTGGTCAGCTTAAATGACAGAAACTTATTTCTTCACAGTTTGAGAGCTCTAAGTCCAAGAGCAAGTTGTGTTTATGGTCCTTTCTTTTTAGAGCTTTCTCCTTGGTGTGACCATGGCCATATTCTCCCTGTATTTACTCATCGTCTGTCTTCTATATGTTTGTCCCTTAACTTCCTCTTATAGAAACTCCTGCTAAATTGAATTTGAGCCTGGCATAATGGCCTAATTTTACCTTCTGACCTCTTCTTAAGGAATTTTCAGTGGGTTATATAACATCTGCTTTTTTGGAGTTAAAAACTTTATTTTGAGATTTTATTATTTATTTATTTAATTATTTAATTTCAGTGTTGAGATTTGAAGTCAGGGTCTTGGACATGCTTGGAAAGCACTCTATCACTGAGCTATATCCTCTGCCCTCAGATTTTTTGGGGGGCGTTCTACCTCTGAGCTACACCCCCAGCCCTATTTTTTATACTTTATTTTGAAACCGGGTCTCGCGAAGTTGCGGAGGGCCTTACTAAGTAGCTGAGGCTGGCCGCGAACCCGGATCCTCCAGTCTCAGCCTCCCAAGTACTGGGATTATAAGCATGCACCACCACGCCCGGCTCTGCCCTCAGATTTTTAAGTTGTTGGTTACTAAATCTGTCTTTCACAATATGAGTAACTCAACATTCTACTCTTATCTCGTTCCTATGATGTTTTTGCTTTAGCAATGCATTTTTTCACCAAAGGTCCTGTAGAAAGGTAGATCAAGGGATTTTTATGTTTAATAAATTTCCTTTGAATTCAAGTGGAAAATTCTATCTTACCTAGTATCAAATACTTTATGAATTGATGTCATATTCTAAAGCATTTGTATGATTCCATTTGTGCAGGATAGTAATCTTTTTTTTTTGATGGAGGGCTTTTAAAATACTTTCATTGGTGTATTGTAATTATACATCATAGTGCAGTTCAAAGTGATATGAGCATTGATGTACACAGTCTTGGTGTGTGTCACTTCAGATCCCAGCCTGTTACCTACCCCACCCAAACATATTACTGAGATTGGTAATGATGCCTTTATATATGGCCATAGCATTGTTTGAATTGATGGAGTTTTATAACACACACACACACACACACACACACACACACACACA
>PVJS01027167.1:0-26450 GCA_004027185.1 Glis glis | reverse complement strand
GGTACCGCAAAAAAAAAAAAAAAAAAAAAAAAGATTGTGAAATAAAGCTTTGCTTGCTTTCTACTCTGTGCTGCATCTTTACCAGTTGCAAGAATAAAATTTGTGTCCAACTTCAGCTCCTTAATGCTGACATTTAGCCCATATTCTCATGTTCTAGCCTCAGTGATAGGGCTAACAGTTTCTCCTATTGGGTATAACATATAACATACTTGGAGACTGTGATTTTTCCCTCACCCTACATAATCAGTGATTGAAGGGGAGAGGGGCATTATGGGTAATGAGGAGTAGATAATACAAGCTACTGTAGATTCAAGTCTTTATTTCTTTCTTTTACTTTCAGGTGGACAGTGAAAAGCCCTTTGGTGAAAATAATACAGCGCATCATTCATGGAAGTCTAGAAGAAAATCTAAGTGTTCAAACTTTCCGTTTCCAATGAGAAGAGGTACTTGAGTTTCTTGCTAATCCTGTGCATTTCCTCATGGGAACCAGTGCATCCTCTTATCTTCATTCTGAGGGATCACAAGTTAGACTGGAAACTGTAGGCCTAATTCTCAAGGACTCTCCAGCGTCGGTGTTCCCAGAGGGTATTCCCACGGGGTTAAGGCAGCTGAGAAGCAGTCCATTGGAGACTTCCACCAGCCATTAAAGGGGTCCATGCCCCTGTGCTGAGTAGTGTTGTTCACCAAGCGTGCCATGGTTGCCCTTGTTCCCTGGCTGGGCTGGAAAAGCAGACCCCAGCTTGTGTTGGTGTGAACTCCTGGCAAAGGCACCATTGATGGCTAGCGAATACGCTAGCCATTTTTCTGGATGGGAAAGGGCAGGAGATTGATGGCAATCAGGAGATGTAACGTTTGCTGTTCAAGATTCCACATCAGCAAGGAGGGGAGCAACTCTATATGACGCAGAGGTCTCAACGCTTTAGATTTCAGAACCCTTTTGCATTTTAAAATATTATTGAGTACCCTTCCCAGTACTTGGAAGGGTGAGACAGGAGAACGGAAGGTTTGAGGCTAGTCTCAGCAAGCAACTTAGTGAGACACTCTTTCAAAAAAAATATTTTTTAAGGGGCTGCAGATGTAGCTCAGAGGTAGAATGTCCCTGGGTTCAATCCCTGGTACTTTGCACAAAACATTGAGGACCCTAAAGAACTTTTGTTGGGGTGGGTAATGTCTATCAATATTTAGCACATTAGAAATTAAACTAAGACCTGGGCATGGTGGCACACGCTTGTAATCGCAGTGCTTGAGAGGCTGAGACAGGAGGATCTCAGGTTCGCGGCCAGCCTCAGCTACTTAGTGAGGCCCTCTGCAACTTAGTGAGACCCTGTTTCAAAACAAAGACTAAAAAATAGGGTTGGGGTGTAGCTCTTGGAGGTAGAATGCCCCTGAGTTCAATCCCCAGTACCCCCCCACAAAACCTCCCCAAAAAACAACAAAAAAGAAGTGAAAATAAGAAATTAAAAAATACAATACACCAGCATGAATTCTATGAGCCATCAGAATGGTAATGTTATGACACGTCATGGTAACTTTTGTTAGGAGTGTGAGAAAGCGAGAGTAAAAAGAGCAAATAATATCTTATTATTATTATGAAAACAGATTTCTAAAAGGTCTTGGGGACCCCTGGAGAGATTCCTAAACTATACATTGAGTCACTGCATTAAGGCGTCCCTGGGGGGCTTTTACCTTATGACCATGATGTGTGAATCTTGTCAGTAGTGAAGGTCATGGTAGAAAAGTTCAGCCATTCCTATCTTCATCAAAATTCTTAGGTTAGAAAGGGATGGTGGTGGCTCCTATCCCCTTGCCTCCTGGTAGGACTGGACTGGACTTGTGCCATCTGTGACAACAGAGTTCCCCATCTGAGTTGCTGAGGCTGGCCTCAAACCTGTGACCCTCCTGTCTCAGTCTCCCAAGTACTGGGATTACAGGTGTGCACCTCCACACCTGGTGAGTTCCCTGTCTTAGGCTTACCGGTTTGTACTTTGAATGGGCGGCAGAGCCTCTTGTGGAACTCAGATCAGTGTTCTCAGATCAAGGTGACTGATGGCAGCTGACCAAGGACAGGGTGTGGATTTGAAGCAGAAAGTGCTTCATCACCTCTGACGTGTAATTTAAGTTCTGTGAATTGAAAATTACCCATGTAGCCTATAAAAGCAGTACTGTCTTCCCTGTTACAGTGAAACCAAGCTATAGCAAATGTCCTTCCCTGGGGAGGACAGTTGGGCTCACTGTTGGCTTGAGTATGATGAGACTCATGTGTCACAGTGGTCTCAGCCTTTGTCTTTTCTAAATCCTGGCAGGTGGAGAATTAAGGTTCCAGAGAGGTTACAGTGTGTGTAAAGGCCACACACCAAGTTTTTGGCATACCTATAATTTAGAGAAGATGTTCAGACCTCTGGGCTCAGACCCTTGGAATCCCTGTAGCTTTCAAGCCAGACCTTTGCTTAGGTCACCTGTCAGCTCATTCATCCAGGCCTAAGGTAGAATAAAGCAGTGCTTCTCAAATTTGAATGTGCATTCGAGTCACCTGGGGACCTCGTGAAACTGCAGATTCTGACTCAGCAGGGCTGAGGTGGGCCGAGGATCTTTCTTTTCTAACAGGCCTCCAGGTGATACTGATGCTGCTGGTCTGTGAACTGTACTTTGAGAAGCAAGGGAACAAAAGCCAGGCCCCCTGTGCAGTGCAGTGCTCAAAACCAGTAGCAAGGGGGTTCCCAGGCCACAGCGAAGGTTTGTGGCTATATAACAAAGGACCTTAGCACTGCTGATTCCCTGCCTAGTGCAGGGTGGGAGAGAAGAGAGCCCCTGGGACAAGATGCACATGTATATATGCCTAGAGGATATGAAGATCAGCAGGCCCTAAAACTTCATTTTTATGTCTTCCTTCTTACTGCCAGTGGCAAGGGGGAATCATCCATCCAGGAAAAGTCCCTTGTCATGGCTTAAACCCCAGTCACACTGGGGGATGCAATGGTGGCCTTAGCATCACCGTATAAATACTCATTTCAAAAGCATTTATTTTTCCAACCTGGGAAAATCCAATAGTGTTTCAGTTTTCTCTATGTGTATTTATTTATTTATTTATTTATTTATTTATTTATTTATTTTGCGGTACCGGGGATTGAACCCAGGGGCGTTCTACCTCCACGCTACACCCCCGGCCCTATTTTTTTATACTTTATTTTGAAACCGGGTCTCACAAAGTTGCGGAGGGCCTCACTAGGTAGAGAGAGAGAGAGAGCTGAGGCTGGCCGTGAACCCGGATCCTCCGGTCTCTGCCTCCCAAAGTACTGGGATTACAAGCGTGCGCCACCACACCCGGCTCTATGTGTATTTATTATTCCACTTCCTATCATCCTTACCATTTCTGGTATTGGGTCTACATACTTCTCGTGATTATTTAGCGTAATTATAATGACTTCCATTTTTGCGGAATTGTGTTTCTCTAAGCTCCTAAGTAGTCATTGTCTCAATTTAACATTTGTCGTCTATCTTGTGTTACATTTGTGTGTGTAACACAAACGTTAATGCCAGTTTAATATTTGCGTCTGTTTATGCAGAGTCCTGCATAAATAGGATTCTACAAAAACCAGAGAATGGCAGAAGAGGCAGAGTATATGAATTTTATATTAGTCCCACACTGCTTTCTTGTAGGCTCTGAGCACCTGGGCAAATAATGTTTTTGTTGTTATTGTTGTTTGGTTTTCTCTGTAAAGCTGCTTAAGGGTATTGAACTTACTGCTTTACTTTAGGGTTTTTTCCACCCTTACCCTTTTCATATGTGGTATCATTAAAATATGATCTCAGTTCTGACCTCAAGAGGACAGAATAATTCATAGATAAAAATGTGGTGACTCAAAGAGACTTAAAAGTGATAGTGTAATTCACAAGGGAGCATTTAAGTTCTGTAATAATTCATTCATTGTCTAATATTTTTGTACTGCTGTGGAATAAATGTAACAGCAGTTTTAGGGCTAACTGGTAATAATGAGTCATTCAAACACCTGTTCCTCTTTCTTCTAGCTTCTTCTCTTGACAGCCTTGCAGCAAACGTAAAGGTAATTTTAGAAGTAGCGTTTGTAAAATGATTTAATTCCAGCTACCTTATGTCAATTATTGTGCTTTCTGCGATCAGTGATGGAAAGTATATTTCTAGCTGCTGCTGCTGATGTGGGATTGCTTTAGTTTAACTTGGATTTATGCAAAGTGGGTCCCAGGCTCCACCGTATACTTTGCTTTGGGTTTGTTGGTTTCTTCCCCTTCTTTTAATTTGTAGGATGAATTACCAAGAAGGGTGTCTGTAGGCCCAATACCTACTTCATCAGCAGCAATTTTCATTGCTTTTTCTCTCATCAAATACCTTTAGACATAGAGATGGCAAATCCTGTATTCCTGAAGTTTGATTTGTCAAAGTGAAGACTCAGACTTCTATGTTACAAATTGAAAATAAATATATGTAAAGAAAAATGAGTGTACTATGCCTCTTATGCCATACCACTTAAATATTGTGATAAAATTGTATCCTTTCCAGATCTAATAATCCCCCATCCTCAGAAAATTCAGAACATGAGTTTATTTTGGCTTGTTCCTATATGCCAAATGTACAATTTTTGGTTATTTTTTCTTGACCTTGACTCCTGAGCATTTTGACTCTTGTACCTCAGCCCTCTTTTATTTGCAGGAGATCCCTGGGGGCGTATATTCTGTCTTCTTATCCCCACTTCTCTCTCTTGTCCCACCTTATCCCCAGCTCTAAATTAAGCAAAAACACGAAAAGTACAACTAAAGAATAACGCATATTGTCACTCAGGTTATCAAAGAGCCAGATGAACGGATTGTTTTAAGGAATAAATCACCATCATGCTTAACTTCAAGTAAGTTTGGAAAGCCCTTGCCCAGGAACCAAGGGGATGCCGATTTCTACCTGGAAACTTCATTTGCCACCTCCCAGCATTCCAGATCTCCCAGCCCTCTGGACGAGCCCCCTCTCCGAGAAAGGTCAGCAGCAAGCACCCACCTCTTTGCTTGAAGAGAGCATTATGGTCTGGCAGGAGGGAAGCCCGGTCACTACATCAGTTTGCTTTCTTAAGAAAAAAGGACTACAGAGGTAGTTGAACCAGGGGTATTGTACCTCCAAGCTATACTCCCAGCCCTTTTTATTTTTTTGTTTTTGAAACAGGGTCTCATTAGGCTGCTAAGAGTCTTGCTGCATTGCTGAGGCTGTCCTTGAACTTGTGATCCTCTTGTCTCAGCTTCCCAAGTACTGGGATTACAAGCGTGCACCACCATGTCTGACAAGGACTATTCCTTTAAAAATCTACCCAAAGTCAGAGTTGAGGTTTTCCTCTTGGCTCTGGAAAGCATATCTCAGAAAGCAGACAGACAACTGGCATAGATACTACTAATCTATACATTTTTATCTATCATAAATTTTAAAACAAAAGCTCTTGATTTCACTAGTATGAAAGTGTTTACTATAGAAAGCTTAGAAAATACAAACAAAAAGGACTGCCCAACGACAAATGTTAACATGTAGGTGTTTTCTCTTTTTTCTAGACATGGTTTCTTGGTTTGTCTACAGTATTATCACAGATAATAAAAATACATTTGCTCTGTCTGGAGGGCAGGTCAGAGAGCAAGAGCAAGAACCTTTTTTTTTTTGCCACACTGTATTCTCTAGTAAGGTGACTTGGCCCCCACTTTGCCTAGGTCTGCCCTGGGCTGAGCCCTGGAAATCCTATGTTCTGGGAAACCCCTGAGTCTCAGGCAAACCAGCACAGGTGGTCACCTTAACTCCTGGGATGTGGCACTGAAAATATTTTTAAGACCGCTATTTTGAATGAAGAATATGCTGGTCTAGGCCGGGCGTGTTGGTGCATGCTTGTAATCCCAGTCCTTGGGAGGCTGAGACAGGAGGATCCCAGGTTCGTGGCCAGCCCTACTTAGTGAGGCCCTGTGCAACTTAGTGAGACCCTGTTTCCAAATAAAGAATAAAAAACAGGGCTGGGGGTGTAGCTCAGAGGTAGAATGCCCCTGGGTTCAATCCCCAGTAACACACACACACACACACACACACACACACACACACACACAGAAAATGAATATGCCAGTCTGCTTTTCTCTGCATGGTGACAAGAATAAGAAAGAAATGCTCATACTAAAATAATGCTATTGCTCACAAAGGAACTCATGTTTCCAGAACCAAAGTGGCCCTGAAATTTTAACAGGGATTATAACAAGTTTGAGGTAAACTAAAAAAGTAGCAATTCATTTTTAGTTTGTTTTTTTTTTAGAAATGATAGAATAACTATGAGAATTTTAACTTGTTTCAGGAAACCAGATCAAATATTTAAAAAAATCTATTAATGTATGGTGAGTTCTTGATTATTTGCTTTATTGGAAAATAATACAATGGAGATTTTTGAAAACCAGCTTTGACACACACATAGCTGGTCAGAGACACACACTCCTCTCTGTGCCTGGCCTCCATCCCCTCTTTTGCTACCAGCCTGGAACTCAGCAGGATGCCTGATTATCCTGTATTCACAGACCTGAGGACTCATTAGGCAGAGTGGGAAGAACCTTCAGCTGGTGGTAATCAGGAGATGGGCTCTGGCGCTCATAGGTATCTAAGTGCTATGTGACCTCACACATTCCCAGCCTTTTAGACCTCAGTTTCTTCATCTTTAAAATGAGTGTGATCCCCTGGGCATGGTGGCACATGTCTGTAATCCCAGTACTTGGGAGGCTGAGGCAGAAGGATCACAGGTTCATGGCCAGCCTCAGCAATTTAGTGAGGCCCTCCACAACTTAGCAAGGTTCTGTTTCAAAATAAAATAGAGCTGAGGATATAGCTCAGAGGTAGAATGCCCCTGGGTTCAATCCCTAGTAACACACACACACACACACACACACACACACACACACACACGAGTGTGATGAACAAAGGTCCATCTTCTTTCAACCACAAAGTGCTTCTCTGCTGCTAAAACAGGAAAGCCCACAAGTTTTGTCCATGCGCCTTGTTTGTATACATCTCCTAAACTCCTTAGAATCAGTACAGCAAGTTTTTCTGAGACTGAACTAAGTTTGCAGTTTATTGGGCAACTATTGTGTGGTATATACCTGATCATGACATGGCTCTAAGAAAGTAGATAAAACTCCATCCCACTAAAGGTGAGATGGATTGTGGTGTGCATGCAACAGAAATACAGTCCAAATCCAGGAGGAGATTAATTCCTCTGGAGAGAGATTTGGGAAGGAATAATTTCTCCTTCCACCTGCTCAATGACTTATATATTCATTCAGCCAGCTTTTTTATGAGTGTCTTTATAGAGCAGGCCAGTGATCTTCAATTCTGGTCAACATAAGACTTGCCTTATGTTTATTGAGCCCAAATCAGTTGGGTTTGGAATTGAGTGTATGTGAGAGTGTGGAATCTCTATGGCTAAAAACTGTCTTAGAGGGAAAACAGGACTGATAATCTGCTAGGCTTGGAATGGAAACCTTAACACTTAACACATTTTTCCTGATCCTCTGATAACTTTTAACCTAGCACAGAATGGGAAAAAAGAGTACACAAAGAGTTTTCTACAAGGCAGAACTTTGTGAATAGTGCACGAATATAGAGGAGGAGGATGCAGGGCACTTCTAGAATGTTTGGTGGAGGAAATGATGTTTTAAAGTGGGCCCTGAAGGAAGGAGACTGGTTTATGGTGGAGGAGTAGTCAGGGTCACTGTCAGCTTCCAGCATTAGATGAATAGTGGGTGCAGGGCTCAAAGATCTGAGGGGGGACCATGGGAGCCAACCTGAGGAGTTTGGACTTTGCTTGGAAGGCAATGAGGGGCTGTTGCCAGTTTAGTCATAGGAGTTGGCACAGGTAACTTTAGAAAGGAGAGTTTGATTGTGGAGCAGAGTTTTATGAATTATCTTTGCTAAGGCAGAAAATTCAATTTCAACCTAATTGGACTATGAGTTTGTAAATAAGGCCATGATACACAGTGACAAATAGAAAGACCATCCAGTTTGCCCATGGTTTGTCCTGGCTTAGTCCCATGAGTCTTGAATCCTGGGAAGCCCCTGAATCCCAGGCAAGCCAGGACAGGTAGTCACCTTAACTCTAGAGGAGTGGCCCCAAAGATAATATTTTTGAGGCAGCTCTTTTGAATGAAGGAGATGCCCTTCATATGCTTGGCGAAGACTTCTTTCCCCCTTGACTTTAGAGTGATTACAAAGGCAGGATCTTGGAACACAAGGGGTTACCAGCACTTTGTCCTCACCTCACTGATTGCTTTTTTCACATCAGCACCATCAAGCCCAGTCTCTGTGTGCCCAGGTCACCAGGGTGCATGAGAAATACCTCTTGAGATTCTGCTAGCTTAACACTGAAGTCAGTAAAGTCAAGGGCATAGAATAAGTTGGGAGACAAACTTTGGAGTGAGAGTCATCCCCAAATTTTAATGGAAGAAGTGCAAAGCAAATCCTTTATTCGGATGAAAAATGGTGATCCTAAAGGAGGGAGGAACACTCTAGAGCCCGTTCCCCATCCCCGCTATCTGGATAATGTCACATGCCTTCAACACATATCCTCGCTCTTCCTTCTGCATGGGAAGGTGAATCATGTGGAGAAGGCTGTAATAAAGACACAGCACTGCTCCTGTCTGTTGGCTCATCATTCTCAAAGAATAGATTCTCAGATATACATTGTATGTTACATGCAATGTATGCATTCACGTTGTATGCAAATGGTGGAATTACCTTGGTACTTTTGAAACCTATGAAAAAGCATATATAGTGCTCAGCCGGTAGCTATTTTTAAATGATAGTTTTATTTATAACTTCAAAATATTTCTATTCCTTCCCCTTAAAAATTCTTAAAGGAGTATGGGAATGATATATGTGGTATTTTCTTAACCATGGCAGTGCTTTAGGGGATGCTTTAATTTGCTACAAATTGTTTTTCTAGGTTGGTAATAGATTTGTGTAGTATAGGTCCTACTCTTGGCCTTGTCTCCCTGGAAACCAGCGGTTTCCTTGTACATGCTTGATATGAGGGAGCTGCAGTGGGAAGCCTGAGAGACTGGCACCCCGCAGAGGGATAACTGCACAGGGGGGTATTAGCTTCGTGGTCATAACAGCCAGACTCCCAAATGCTCCTGCCATTTCCAGTATTTGTCATTTATTAATAGAAGAGAATGATTTTATCCAAATTGCAAAAATTCTGTATGCATTTTTAGAAAACAGTATGTGTATGTTTCATTAACTAATTATTTTGCACACTTAGCCTAGTTATACCTCAGAATTTAGGATTTGGTACCCACCCCCATCCCAAATATGAATATGAATGAATGAATGAACGAATGAACGAATTCACTACTCAAGCAATATTCTTGAAATACCCACTGTGGTATTTGATACCTACTATGCCCTGGGATGTACCATTAACCAGTCTCACCACAATTTCAGTCTAGGTATAGAGACAGACATTAACCAGATAATGACAAAATGTCAGCCAGCGGAAGTGCTATGAATGTGGCATAGGGAAGTGGAACTCAAGTGCGTGTGATAGGTCAGCTGACCTCCTCTCCAGAAGTGGGCTCAGGCAGGACGTTCCTGAAAAGTCAGCAACTGAACTGAACCCTGATGCATAATTAGGAGTTAGCAAGAGTAGGGATGGGGTTGGGAGGTAGCAGTGTTCTAGGCAGAGGTAGCATGCGACAGACGCCTACAGAAGGGAGGAATGCTCCGTGTTTGAGAAGCTGAAAGACACCATCAGGCCTGTGGTTAGGTTTGGGGTCCTGGTAGCCTAAAGAAAATGAATTATAAAATAAAATCTTTATGGTAGAAAATAGCCAGGATTAAATTTTATATGAAAAATATGGGGATTAAAATTTTAAGTGTAATAGCAGTATTTGTTCCTTAGAGAAATGTCTGAAAAAACACAGTAAAGACCTAATAAGAAAAGTATTGCTTGTAGCCAGACACCCAACACAAACCATTTGTAACATCTTGGTTGTTTTTATTCCCTACTGCTTTTCTTGTGCATAGGCTTAATAGAGGCATTGAAATCATACTATATGTCCCATTTTGCATGTTGCTGTTTTTTCTTATGATTAAGCTTTTAATATCAACCCATGTTGTTATGTACTCGGAGTTAATGCCCTTTATAGTAGCTGCATAATAGTCTGTTTAATCTGTTGAGCAGGTTCCGTCCTAGTTCTCAGCCCATGTGGAAGAAGATCCATGAAAGGGTGTGCAGTCTTCTGACATCCCACAGAGCTCAGGAGCGTGCAAACAAGGTTAGCGGTTCTGATAACACTAGATCTTTGTTGCAAAGCAGTATGGAAACTGGAACTTGCAGTTTGGTGGGGAGGCCAGTTTTAATCAAGTAACCACAAATTGTGACACCAAGAAGATTACATGGTGTCCTGAGTGTGTACAGTAGGGGTATTTGAGTGGTTGGGAGTCAGGGAAGAAGAAACAGAGGAACTTAGATCTGCAGGATGAGTAGCAGCTAATTTGGTGCACACCAATTTTAATCAAGTAACCACAAATTGTGATACCAAGAAGATTGCATGGTGTCCTGAGTGTGTACAGTACGGGTATTTGAGTGGTTGGGAGTCAGGGAGGAAGAAACAGAGGAGCTTAGATCTGCAGGATGAGTAGTGGCTAATTTGGTGCACAGCATTCCTCAAGCAGAGGTCCTGCGGTGTGGTTCTTTCAAAGGACTGAGAGAAGACCGTCCAACCGGCCCACAGCACATTTCTGTCCCCTGTGCTCGTGAACCCAGTCCAGAGAAGAATATAGTTGTGCGCATGGTCTGTGTAAGGCCACAACATGGAAGAAAGTTTTTCTAAAATTTAATGATTTGGGCTGTTTATTTAACTTTCATTGAGCTGTGGGGAGTGTTTCTGATCCATTGGTAGATATAATCCAGTACTTTCTGTCTACCACAGACATACAACTAAGTGACCTGTAATTTAATTAAAAATTCAAATAAAAGGCTAACTGTGCCCTCTGTGGCTGTATTTTACCATGTCATGTAGTTGAATTGGTCATCTTGACTTCTTTTTTTGTTTTGCGGTACTGGGAATTGAACCCAGGGCATTCTACCTCTGAGCTACACCCCCAGCCCTATTTTTTTATTCTTTATTTTGAAACAGGGTCTCACTAAGTTGCAGAGGGCCTCACTAAGTAGCTGAGGCTGGCCACAAACCCGGATCCTCCGGTCTCAGCCTCCTAAGTACTGGGATTACAAGCGTGTGCCACCATGCCCGGCAGTCATCTTGACTTCCTAAATGCTGGCATATACTAGATTTATAGGATGACACTTACAAATGAATATTGATTACTGTAATAATGAGAGTAGTGGATCATCTTTGCAAATTCATTGGCTTTAGTTTAATTCACAACCTTTTCAAGTAAGGGAATCCCTTTAAAATGAAGAAGGAAGGAAGGAAGGAAGGAAGGAAGGAAGGAAGGAAGGAAGGAAGGAAGGAGAAAGAAAGAAAGAAAGAAAGAAAGAAAGAAAGAAAGAAAGGAAGAAAGAAAGAAAGAAAGAGAGAAAGGAAAGAAGGAAGGAAGGAAGGAAGGAAGGAAGGAAGGAAGGAAGGAAGGAAAAAGAAAGAGAGAGAGAGAGAAAGAAAGAAAGGAAAGAAAGAAAGAAAGAAAGGAAAGGAAGGAAAGAAGAAAGAGGGAGGGAAGGTAGGCAGGCTTCATACAAATATATAGTGAACCCCATATATGTGGCACATATGGGATGCACAGAACTCTTACATGCAAAAAGATACACATCTGGGTATTATTAATCTCTATTATGGGCAATACAATTACTGGATGTGTTTTTGTTATAGGAAGATTATATCTGTGATGTAAATTATATCCTTGATGGACCAAACTACTCTTTGAAGAAATACCCTCTGCACGAACAGAGATATTTTTAACTGCTGTCTTATGTAAGTAAGCAGGTTAAGTACTTCTTGATTTGCTAAAAGAATTTGTTTTCTGCTACAAATGAAGTAACTTAAAAATGTGGTGGATAGGGACATGGAGGAGACCTGAGAACTGCATTCTTCCTTCATTCAAACTCAGTAAAATAGCTATAGTACATATGTCTTCCACCTCTCTTGCCTCCTCTTGCCCCCTCTCCTCCCTCTTAATCTAAGGGACCCTGAGGTTTCTTTCAGTACCTTGAACTGCTTTGGGGCCTTTTCTTCCTGACTCTCTCTGGGTAACTTCTGTTTGTCCTTTAGGTCTCCTGACTTGCCATGACCTCTCTTCTCCTCCAACATATACTTTTTAGTATCCTGTACTTTTCTTTAATAAAGTATGACTCAGCTTGGTTTTTTTTTCTTTTTTTGCTTAAAATCAGCCACTTCTACTAGAATGAGACCTAAAGGAGATCAGGACTCTGTCTTTATTGCTTGCTACTTTAAATCCAGCATTTAGTGCAACACAAGTCACAATTTTAAAAAAAATTTTCTATCCTATTCTATTTTTTATTAATGTGCTTTTATTGGTGCATTATAGTTTTACATCATAATGTAGATCATGTTGAAAGTGACATACATACACACAACACTTGGTGCCCCTGCCACCTCCCCATTCCTCCACTTCCCAATACAGAGTACTGAGGTTGACGTTGTATATTCACATAAGTACACATAGTTGATGGTACATTTTCCATTGATGAACCTCAGTCTTCCCCCTCCCCTTCCCTTAGCCCACCTCGTTGGCTCCACTGAGGTTTCTCCTTCATTATCTGGAGTCACTCTGTTATGCCTATACTAAAATGGAAGGACCTGGAGAGCATTATGTTAAGTGAGATTAGCCAATCACAGAAAGTGAAGGGACATATGTTTTCTCTAATATGCACACTTAATTTTTCAGTCATACACACTGGGTGTGTATCCTAAACAAGACCTGGCTCGCCACCCTCACTCTGCCACTGCTCTTGCATCACGTAACTCTCCCTTATGATTGCTTCCTGGTAAACTTTATTGTAAGTGTCGAAGGAGATGACAAGCAACTCTAGGGTTCACACATGTGGCAAGGTAGTTGGCCATATTGTGGAGTGTCATCATTTCTCAGAGATTCTCTTATTTCCTCTTTCTAACCCAGACCCAGAATAATAATAGCTCTTCTTTTCAGGGTGGTATTTGTGCCTGTGGATAGTTGAAGGTGGATTTTTGTGGATAGGAGTGAAGCCAGGGAAATCCTGTCCCACCATCTTGCTGACAACACTCAGGTCTTCCTTACTACATGCTTGCCAAGTGCCAAGAACTGGTCCAAATGCCGCACACATATTAGACGGGTTAATATTTACTTCTCACAACAACCCTACTATTATTAGTTCCATTCTACAGATAGGGAAACAGGTGCAGAGAGGTTAGTTACCTTGCTCAAGGTGATGCGGCTAGCGAATGGTGGAACTGAGAATATGAGCCTGGGAAGTGTGGCTTCAGACACCGTCCTCTTAACCATTACATTCCACGGCCTTTCCAGAACTAGACTGCATGATCAAACTCTGGCCAGAAAGACAGAGCAGGTATATAAACAAGATTCCTTTAGACTCAAGCAGTTTGTAGACAATAACCTGGGATGTCTCCCACTAGGATCCTGTAGTATTGTATTACATAGGCCCCACTCCAGCAGCATCAAAATAATTATGCCTTTTAAACAATAAAGAAGATGGAATGACCTATCAGGTTTTCACATGGTCAGGCTCCTGTCATGAGTGTCATTCATGCATTAGGGCACAAATCGTCTTGCCCCAGGGCTGGCCAGGGATCCCCATCTTCATCACAGAAGAGTGTGGAGGACAGTTCAGTAATTACCCATTCTGAAGGCTTTTACTTTAGATCGTTCTGCTTGGCAGATTAAAGGATGGATGTAGGGCCACTTAATCTCTGGTCGTTAAAACAGTCATCTAGGCTTCTATTAGGTCATTGCACAGAACATAGCCCATGTAATTTCCAAATGCCAAATTGCTTTGAATTTCAACACAGGTAACATCAAGTTAACTAAAGCCCTGTCCACTGATATGTGGACACTGATATGAGGGAACTGAGAAGAGGTAAGAAAAAAAGCCCTATAAATTCTGTCTTGGAAAATGGATTTCCTACATAATGAGACTCCCCACCCAGTGATTTGGAATATGCTCATAGGCCTCTCCTGGAAGCTCTCCATTGCATCCTTTTACTAACCCCACTTCTTTTTTTTTTTTTTTGCGGTACCGGGGATTGAACCCAGGGGCATTCTACCTCCGCGCTACACCCTCGGCCCTATTTTTTTATACTTTATTTTGAAACCGGGTCTCATGAAGTTGCAGAGAGCCTCACTAGGTAGAGAGAGAGAGAGAGAGAGAGAGAGAGAGAGAGACAGAGAGACAGACAGGGAGAGAGAGAGAGAGAGCGAGCTGAGGCTGGTCGTGAACCCGGATCCTCCGTTGTCTGCCTCCCAAAGTACTGGGATTACAAGCGTGCGCCACCACGCCTGGCTCTAACCCCACTTCTTGAGCCAGGATTCCTAGTGAGGCAGGAATCCTGGAGGGCTGTGTTAGGGATAGTTCTCATGGTTGTCAAAAACCCAGGTGACATGGGCTAATCTTAAGCAAACAGGGCATTTATTATAAGTAGCCCAGTGAGCCTGGGAAGATCCAAACAAGCAAGCTGAATAGAAGAAACAGGGCAGCCAGATCCGAGAGAGGACATAGTGGCACACCATAGTGCATTCCCACTCTGTTTCCCCTCCCTGCTGTCCTTGAGGGAGGGAGGACTCTCTTCTGATTGCAGCACCAGTTCCCATCCCTCCCTTTCTCCATACCAGCTCCTTCACTGTCAATCAACTATTCTTCTCCTGGCTTCTCAATTATCTCAAGATCCCAGGGAAATGACTCTTAGCCACACAAAACTCAAGGATTCTTGAACCTCCAAATAAATCCAACTATCTGACCAGGTAGAGAAAGGGGATGGAGGGAAGAAATGGGTACAAGGGAATACATCCATTTCTCCTTATTCTGTCTTTTGTTTGTTTGTTTGGTGGTACTAGAGATTGAATCCAGGGACACTCTACCTCTGAGCTATACCCCCAGCCCTATTTTTTTCTTTGAACAATGTCTCACTAAATTGCTGAGGCTGGCCTTGAACCTGCGATCCTCCTGTCTCAGCTTCCCAAGTGCTAGGATTATAGTTATGTACCACCATGCCCAGCTATTTCTCCTTATTCTGGATGTTTTAGGGCTTGGTGAATTTTACTTTCTTCAACAACAACAACAACCAACAATCAACCCACAAAACCCAAACTCCCTGTGTCGCCCCAGCTCTGCTGCCCCTGGCCCTGGCCCTGACCTCCTGTGTGAACATACGCCTAGTCTAGTGGACGCTCACTGAGAATCCATTTTGGAGGATGGGCTTAGAAGCCACCATTGTGAAACTCTGGCCCCCAGGCAGAGTCTGTGCAGGGAGGGGAGACTCTGCATACTGCAGCAGCTCTGGCCCACTGAGCTCTCCACCCCTGTGAGCAGCGCCTGCAATCCCAGACTCCACTGTGTGGCTGGCCTTGCCAGGGAGTGAGGCGAGGCCCTGGGTAATGCTTCCAGTGAAATGTCCCTTGAGGAACTCAGGCCTGGATTTCCTGAGACGAAGGCAAGAATTGTAGCCCTGGACCCTTTCTAAAATCAAAGAACAGCAAAAAGGAAGTACACCAAAAAAGAAAAAGTTAAAGGACAAAACTTAAATGCTGGTTTCGGATCCTGCCATAGCTCTTTAGACTTCTAGCTCTTAACACAATGGCTGCTATGGCTTCTCATCTGGCTCTCTCTGCTGGGCAGGAGCCCTTTTACCTCCTCTCACAGGGTCCTACGCCTCCATTACAGCCAAAGCCGAAAGCAAACCAGCCTCAGCTGGGGGCCGAGCTCCACCACTCAGGCCTCTATCTTTTGGTCACCAGTTCGGAGGGATTTGGTGGCCACGTGGATTGAGACAGTAGATGATGACACACTTCCTGTTATCCCAGAAGCTCCTGGTCCTTTCAGAGACCAACAGACCACACAGGCAGTGACCAGGCACCCACACCACAAGGCAGATTCCTGGGTCAGCAGTCCTCAGAGTGCCTTGCTTTGAAAAATTCTAGTGCCCAGGCTTCACACCAGAACAATGTGAGTCTTTACAAGTGGTGCCTGACATTGGTATTTTTATGAGTTCCTTAGGAGTTTCCAGTGCACATTTAGGATTGAGAATCTCTGCAGTAGACTGAGTTTCTTGAAGATGGGGAATTTGGAACACTCCCTCAATTCCATACTTGACCCCCTCCGTGCTCAATAGTAATTGCTGTATAGAATACAATTGATTAGAATATGTTTCACAGTTCAACTCAGTAACACCTAGTAGGTTTTGACACATTTACTACATATACCAAGGACTACACTCACTCCTCACAATAGTACTAGGCGGAAGATATTCTAAGGACCATCATCCTGATACTATACAAAGAGGTCAAATTTGCCCAACGTCGCACAGGTGTGGCTTGCCCTATTCTGCACTGGGAATCTAGGGGAAGAGGTGCAGAGACCAATGATCCCAAGGGAGAGCTACACACCGAGATTAGGGTAGTATGAAATCATCTTTTTCTCCTTGGTTGTGTAGATTGTTTACCTTTTTTTCAGTACCACATATAGTACATGATGTTTCAAATTTCATAGGGGAAAATGAATGAAAGCTGGAGAAGGATCATGAAGAGCTCACTCATCCAGACAGTCTACACATCCTTGGAGAAATGAACAACAGCCATTATTTGTATTGAGTTTCCGGTGTCCAACCCCTTTGAAATTAAACTCTGTACTCAGGCTTTTGTGCCCAGGTAAGAGTCATTGATTAAAGTGTTTGCTGCTTGGGGCTCACATTTTCTTGTCACCTGGAAAATTTGTATGTTTCATTTTGTTTGTGTTTTGAGCATGAAATAGAAAATAATAATAGTTGAGTGGCAGGTGCTTTTCCATTTGGAAGCACTTTCTAGAATTCTAACAAAAATGGCAAGATGCCTTTTCAGCTGTTCTTCACTTTTGGCAGTGGATGTGTTCTTGAAAAGTTTGTCCCCCCTCTTCTTCCCTTCTTCCCTTTTTCTTTCCCTTCCTCCTCTTTTTTTCTTCCTCTCTCTCAACTTAAAATTTTATGTGACCTTGAAGAAGTTGCTGTTTAAAGAAATAACCTGATAAATCCCCCAGGAAAAGACTGTCAATCCTATTTTTGGTCAATCTATTTTTGTTGTTTACTTTTTAGTGTTAGGCTTGAATTACACAAAGTCCCCTTAACACACAGGAAAAGAGAGACTTACATCTGGAGAATTTAAATCTTGTTTTAAATGTGTCTGAGGAAACAATTTCTTTGGATTGTAGCTTAAACTACTTCTGTTCCCTTTCTTTTTTCCTAGCAATTCTTTTTTTTGTGTGTGTGTGGTACCGGGGATTGAACCCAGGGGCGTTCTACCTCCACGCTACACCCCTGACCCTATTTTTTTTTTATACTTTTATTTTGAAACCGGGTGTCACGAAGTTGCTGAGGGCCTCACTAGGTAGAGAGACAGAGAGAGAGAGACAGGGAGAGAGAGAGAGAGAGAGACAGACAGACAGACAGACAGAGAGAAAGAGAGCTGAGGCTGGCCGAGAACCCGGATCCTCTGGTCTCCACCTCCCAAAGTACTGGGATTACAAGCGTGCACCACCATGCCCGGCTCCTAGCAATTCTTAATAAATTTAGATGAGGAACAAAACCTTCCTCATGTATTTCTCTAAAAGAACTACTGTATCTAAATAGGTTCCACAGAAAGGACTGCCAAAACCAGACTTGAAATTAATTAGTAGGCTGCTTTTATGAAATACTTTATGCAGTTGAAAGGGGAAGAAGAGGAAGAGGGTGGGAGGAAGGGGACTAGAGGCACGTGTGTTTTCATGGGCACAGACTGAGAGAAGAGGGGCCTGAAAGTGGAAATCTTTGTCTCTTTCCTTCATACTATATACCTTAGCATTTTGCTCAACCATGCTTGCTATGGTGTGAATGTTTATGTCTCCTTAAAAATTCATGGTTAAAATTTTAACCCCCATATGATAGTGTTAGGAAGTGGAGCTCTGGGGAGGTGGAACCCTCATGAATGGGATTAGCGTCCTATAAAATAGGCCCAAGGGAGCTCCTTTGTTCCTTTCACTGTGTGAGGATGAAATGAGGGGGCGCCATCTGTGAACCAGGAAGAGGACCCTTACCAGATTCCAAATTTGCCAGCACCTTGATCTTGGACTTCCTGGCCTCTGGAACTGTGAGAAATAAGTCTCTTTCAGCTACCTGGTATGTGTTATTTTGTTGAAATATCCCTAATAGATAAAGACAATATGCTAAAACCCTTTGAGTTTTTATAAGCTATACTGAGAGCCAACTTTTCTCAATATGACCTTAGGAATTGGTTTGTTAAGTAAATTAGGAAAATAAAATACAAAAATAAAGCAGAAAAAGAAACTGTTGAAACAAAACCAACCAACCCACTAACCAACCAACCAACCAACCAACCAAACAACAAAAAACCCCAAAATAAAAACTCATATTCATCTCCCCTCAGAATTTCAGCCAAATAAAGGTATAGATTGCATACGCATTCCACCTTTAGAGGCAGAGAGCAAGCTCAATTTACATGTAATTATAAATGTTCTTCCTATCTCTGAAACTACAATTGTCAATTTGCTATTTTGATGTTACCAGTCTGTACTCTCCCTTGAATGTGTCTCTGCTTTCTTAAATAAATCTGCCTTGTCTCTGAAAAAAAAATACTATGTTACATTAAGATTATGGTACAATTCTCCGAAGAGGTCCACTTAAATAAGCAGCTAAAGGGAATAAACCCTAATGAATTCATATTTCATTACTGATAAAATATACACTGTGAAATTCAGTGTTCATTTTTTAAAAATAGTTTGAGCATAACTCTTTAACTTAATAAGATCTTTTTTTTTTTTTTTTTTTTTTTTGCGGTACCGGGGATTGACGCAGGGGCGTTCTACCTCCGTGCTACGCCCCTGGCCCTATTTTTTTTTATACTTTATTTTGAGACCGGGTCTCATGAAGTTGCAGAGGGCCTCACTAAGTAGAGAGAGAGAGAAAGAGAGAGAGACAGGGAGAGAGAGAACGAGAGAGCTGAGGCTGGCCACGAACCCGGATCCTCCGGTCTCCGCCTCCCAAAGTACTGGGATTACAAGCTTGCGCCACCACGCCCGGCTTACTAAGATCTTAAATGCTCACTTTTATTTGAAGTAATTTTTGTTTTTCTCACTAAATTATGCTTTTTTCTCACTTTCTGATCTGCTAATTCTATTGTTTAAATTATTTGTATTTTAAGTTTTTATTTCTCAAGTAATTATTTAATTTTTGAGGAGTCATTCTGAGACCAGGACTTCTGTTCAAGTATTTTGCTTTTGACATATGTAACAGCATACTAATTTTGTGATGTATTGGGATTTGGATTACTGTGAGAAGCTCTGTCACTAAGCATAATAAAAAAAATTCCACCTGTCTTGCTTCAGTTTATAATTCCTTTCTTGACTTTCACAGTTGCAGATTTGTCAAACCTTGGACCATAGTTTACAAATGTGTTTCACTGGGTCTTGGTTTACAGATGATCCTGGGAAAGTCTCCTGTGGGAACCTGGGCCCTCAAAGCAAAAGCTACTGTACAATGAAGCCATGTCTCTATGGCCACCAATTAGCTGAAGCTTATAGGCCCCGAATTATAAAAGAGATTTTTTGGGGGGATGAGGGAGAGCTAATAATATGTTTGACATAAAAAAGTGGTTGATTTTAAGGGTATGACTTGAGAAGCTTGATGGGTTATGTGTGTGAGTTGTTAGCCTAGCACCCGAATGCCAGGCCATTCTCCATGTAGCCCTGACTCCACCCAGTTCTGTTGAAGGGGTCCTAGCTACTCTGATGGGCAGGCTGAGGAGGAGACATGCCCTCTAGTCCATGCCATGACCCACAAATCTTCCGTCCTGCCAGGTGGGACTGCTGTCCTTCGCTGGTTAGGGGACCCAGCCCAGCACCATTCGGGGACTTTCAGGTTGTGTTAGTTTCCATTGCTATGACAAAATACCTAAGAAAAACAACTTAAAGAAGAAAAAGTTTATTTTGGCTCATGGTTTCAGAGGTTTCAGGTCATGGTCAGCTGGCTCCATTGCTGTGGGCCTGTGGTGAGGCGGAAACAGGGCAGAGAGGGTGGGGTGGAGCAGAACTGCTCACCTCAGGGCAGCTGGAAAAAAGAGCAGGGGAGGGAGAGAACAGGAGAAGCATGCGCAAAAGAGCCTGGGACAAGATACACCTTTCTAAGGCCCAACTCCAGTGACCTACTTCCTCCTCTGGTTCTGCTATTTATAGGCTGAGGGCCTGGGGCAAGTAATTTAACCTCTTTGTGCCTCAGTATCCTTATGTGCAAAATGGAGGTAATAGTAGTATCTGCTTCATAATGTTATTGTCAATGGATGACACATTTAAAAAGCATATTAAATCAGTGCCTGGCACAAAATGAGCACTCAGTAAGCATTAGCTATTCCTATTTCATCTCATTTAATTATCCAAGGGAAACATTACTTCCCTCATTTTCTTAGTGCTAAGGATGCTAAGGCTCAGAAAAGCAAGTGCCAGAGCCAATTTTCTTTTTCTTTTTCTTTTTCTTTTTTGTGGTACCGGGGATTGAACCCAGGGGCATTCTACCTCCAAGCTACACCCCCGGCCCTATTTTATTCTTTATTTTGAAACAGGGTCTCACTAAGTTGTGGAGGGCCTCACTAAGTAGCTGAGGCTGGCCACGAACCTGGGATCCTCCTTTTTCAGCCTCCCAAGTACTGGGATTACAGCGTGCACAACTACGCCCAGCTCAGAGCCAATTTTCAAACCCCATTCTGTCTTGTTTCCAAACTCATGACCTCTCTTCCACTTTCTACTACCACATGAGCACTGTTGTCCCCAAGGCTGGCACATCCTGGACATTCTATCTGAGGGTTTGAAAAACATGAACTCAGCATTTTAGTCGGAGTGACAGAGCAACGAAGGTCTTGTCAGTCATTAGGAAGAGGTTGACCACTTCTTTAGGTCAACAAGAGGTGCTTTCTGTTCCTATTTCCTGTCATTGGAATATTATGTTTGTAAATAGCATTTTTAGGAAGTTCTCCTTCCCCCTCACTTCAAAATAAACCTCCCTGTTCCTTTTCCTCCAGGAACTGACACTTAAATTGGTATTTTGAACTGAGAAAAATACCACACCTGTTTTAGTGGGATGACTTCCAGGAACAGATCATAAGCAGTAGCTGTTATTGCTGTAAGTGCTGCATTCTTGATGGGAACTCATCATGAAAGCTCATTTGGCATTGCACAAGGGAAGTTCACCCCAGGCGCGTGATGACATCCTTTGTGCATTGGGTCATGCGGTTTCCCAGCCCAGACAAATCTATTCCCCAGCTTTGCCTGGATCTTCTCAACCTGTATTCACCGAGTTCCTACTGTGTGCTCATTGTACTGGACCCTGTGGGGTAGCAAGGGGTCATTCTGGGGGCATATGATACAACCTGTACCCTCCTGGAGTTTCCGGACTTTCTAGGTCAAAGAGATATCTCAAGTGTGACTGTCAGAAAGTATAGTAAACATAGATGTCTTCAGGACTAGGAATGATTTGTGACTGTTAGCTGCAGTGGGGTTTAAAATAAAGGTGGGTGGTGGGTGGACTTGGAGTGAAATGGTGAAATGGATACTGTAACCCCCCTCCAATTCCACAAGGCACTCAAATTCCTTAAATTCAAATCTAAGACAAAAGGCTCTGTGGCCACTTAGTTGGCATGAAGCTGTGTCTTGCCCATAGCCACCAGTTTTGATCCCTGTTTAATAGTATGAAATAATGATATTGATTTAAGAGAGGCTTGGGGAACTCAATTTCATTACTTCATAATCAAATCTCATATTGATTAACTTAAAATATAAGGTAGTATCTAATTATACAACACGATACTATTACTTCTCTAGGTTCCTGGAGGTAAAAAACACTGGGGTCTTGGAGCTGGGACCAAGAATTTCTCTTTGATATTAAAGACTAGGAAGAAGAGGTGGAGAAGAAGTTTGGGAGAAGTGAGGCAATTGGGAAAGGAGCAAATAATTGAACCTCTTTGTGCCTCGGTATTCTTATGCACAAAATGGAGGTAGTAATAGTAACGAAGGATGTGTGTATGGAGAAGGAAATGTCCTCTGGGGATAGCTTCTGCAGTGTCTTACATATTAGGACTGGTATTTTAGACTATGCTATAGACATTAGGGTTTGGGGGTGAGAGAGTCAAGAATTAATCTGATGATCTTGTTTAGGATAGTTTGGGAGTAGGTAGAGACTGGGGGCAGGGAGACTCTGAGAAAGCCACTGAAGAAGTCTGGAAATTGGGGTGATAGAGCTTGACCTGGGCGGGAGGATCATAGAAAAGGACTGATTAAGCATCAGGGTGGGATGAAATCATGAGACGACTTATTTTAATGTTGCTTTAAAACCGATGTGTGTGTGTGTGTGTGTGTGTGTGTGTGTGTGTGTGTTGGGGGAGGATCTTTTCTTGCCAAATTTTCAGGACTGTTGGTCTTCCTGCTCAGCCTCCATTCCCTCTCTACTCATGAAGGCCATAACCCCCTCATTCTGGCTGTCACCCACCGCGCTCCCGAAACTCCACGGTGACCAGTGCCCTGCTTGTGAACCCAAATGGCATTTCCCAGTTTCCCAATGTGTACTCTTCTGCAATATTTGTCACGATTGATTAGCTTCTATCCACTATGTTCTCTCCCCTGGGCTTCTTTTTTTTTTTTTTTTTTTTGGTGGTACCGGGGATTGAACGCAGGGGCGTTCTACCTCCGCGCTACGCCCCCGGCCCTATTTTTGATACTTTATTTTGAGACCAGGTCTCACGAAGTTGCGGAGGGCCTCACTAAGTAGAGAGAGAGAGAGAGAGGGACAGAGAGAGAGAGAGAACGTGCGCACGCGCCCGCACACGCGTGTACAAGCTGAGGCTGGCCGCGAACCCGGATCCTCCAGTCTCCGCCTCCCAAGTACTGGGATTACAAGCGTGCGCCACCACGCCCGGCTCCCCTGGGCTTCTTAGACAGTACCAGGCTCTGCTCCATGGGCTCTGCCCCGCCTCCCCCTAGACCTTTCTATTTTTATTAATCTTATTTTTATAATACATGTATATATATATATATATATATATATATATATAATTTTATTGGTGCATTGTAGTTTCACATCATAATGTAGTTCAGAGTGATAGTGACTTACATGCACACAGAACTTGGTGAGCTTCCCCCTGCCCCGCTCCTTCCCCACTCCCTTATTTATTTGTTTATTTTGCAGTGCTGGGCATGCAATTCAGGGGGGGTCAAGCATAACAGGCAATAACTCTATCACTGAGCTACATACACCCTCAACCCCCATTCCTTTTGTGTGTGTGTGTGTGTGTGTGTGTGTGTGTGTGTATGTGTGTGGTAATAGGGATTGAACCCAGTGGCATTTTACCTCTGAGCTACACCACCAGCCCTTTTTGTTTTTGAAACAGGGTTTTGCTAGGTTGCTGAGTCTCACTAAGTTGCTGAGGCTGGTCTCGAACCTGTGATCCTCCTGTCTCAGCATCCCAAGTACTGGGATTATAGGCATATGCCACCATGCCCAGCTCTGAAGCCCCAAATCTTGATAGCTAGGAAGACATTAGAATTATGTATGAGTCCCAGCTTTGGGAACTTTGGCAAATTACTTGACCTTTCTAAGCCACAGTTTGCTCATCTGGAAAACAGAGTGTAATATTACTGGACTAATAGGAGTGATGGAAAAATAGAGAGTATGCACATAAAAATATTTAGTTCAGTACCAGCACATAGTACTCAGTGTTAGCAATGATCCTTAAATTTATTTTGTATTTATTGAGGTATGTTTGACATACAAAAACTGTACGTATTTAATATGAACTTCATAAGTTTGAAATAAACATACATGTGTAAAACCATCTCTGCAGTTAATGTCACAAATCTATACATCACCTCCAAAAGTTTTTTTCTTTCTTTCATTCTTTCTTCCTTCTATCCTTCCTCCCTTTCTCCCTCCCTTTTTTCTTTCCTTCATTGTGTTTGTTATAAGAGCACTTAACATGAACTACCCTCTAAAAAATTTTTTAAGACTACATTTAAAAAATTTTTAAGACTACATAAAATTTTAGACTTATTAACTATAGGCAGTACATTGTACAGTAGATCTCAACAATGATTTTTATTTTCATAATTTTTTGGTGCTAGAGATTGAACCCAGGGGCATTCTACCTCTGAGCTAAAACTCCAGCCCTTGAGCTGGGCGTGGTGGCGCACGCTTGTAATCCCAGTACTTGGGAGGCTGACACCGGAGGATCTGGGTTCGCCGCCAGCCTCAGCTACTTAGTGAGGCTCTCCACAACTTAGTGAGACCCGGTTTCAAAATAAAGAATAAAAAAATAGGACTGGGGTGTAGCTCGAAGGTAGAATGCCTCTGGGTTCAATCCCAGTACTGCAAAAAAAAAAAAAAAAAAACTCCAGCCCTTTTTATTTTTTATTTTGAAACAGGGTCTTGCCAAGTTGCTAAGGGCCTTGCTAAGTTGCTGAGGCTGGCCTCAAACTTGCTATCCTTCTGTCTCAGCCACTCAAATACTGGGATTACAGGCGTGTACCACCACACCCAGCAACAGGATTCTAATTGTCTTGAAAATTTGGGGCCACCTCAGACTTGAGTTGGAATTAATATTCCATCACTCCTGGCAGTCTCTGCTGTATAATGCTTGGTGGAGAACGTGGCCACTGGGGCCAAATTGTTGCACCACCTGTTTGTTGTGTGATCTAGGGCAAATTGCTTAACCTTTTGTGCCAGTTTCCTACTCTGTACAAAGGGGATAAAATAGCACTCACTTCAAGATGCTAGCATGAGATTACATGAATTAATATTTAAGTACGTTCACTGTAATAACTCAGCATCAAGTGGTAGGGGATACGTTCCCTAATGGCAAAAGTGACACTGAAACACTGGAAGAGCAATTGCAGCTACAGCTTGTGTTAGTCAGCTTTCTGTCACTGTGACAAAATAACCAAGATTAACAATTTATAAGGGGGAAAGGTTTTATTCCTGATTTTGGAGGTTTTAGTCCATGATCCATTGTCCCCCTTGCTAATGGGGCCAACAGACCATGCCTGTGGCAGGAGCATGTGACAGAGGAGGCTAGTCACCTCGTGGTGTCTAGGAAGCAAAAAGAGAGATAGAAAGGGGCCAGGATCCCAGCATCCCTTTCAAGGGCATACCTTCATGACCTAACTTCCTCCCATTAGGCCCCACCTCTTAAAGGTTCTATTACCTCTCAATAGTGCCACAGGCTGGTGACCAAACCTTTAGCACATGAGCCTTTGGGGGACACTTATCCAACCACAGTACAGCTCTAAAGATTACTGATACAAATGGAGGGGGGAGGATGTAGTTTTTTCCCCCCCAGGGGCCGAGGGGGAAGATGAGATGCTAGCATTTATTAAATATATTATGTGACAGGGTCTCTGCTAAATGCAGCACATACATTTTCTCATGTAATACTTAATGCAATTTCACAAGGCAAGGATTGTTATTCTCACTTCAGAAGAGAGGAAACTGAAGCTCAGATTATTGGTGAGGGTCACAAAGATGGTATGCAATCAGAGCTGTATGCCCATTCATGGTATCCCGTGGTCTCTTGCTGGTCAGTTAAGAGAATACAGAATGTCAAGCCTATTGCAAGACATCTAGCATTTTTGCCATTTCTTCTGTGGCAGCAGGGAAGATTCTTTTCTTTTTCTTTCTTTTTTCTTTTTTTTTTTTTGTTTGCAGTACAGGGGATGGAACCCAGGGACATTCTACCTCTGAGCTATACCTCCAGTTCTATTTTTTATTCTTTATTTTGAAACAGGGTCTCACTAAGTTGTGGAGGCCTCACTAAGTAGCTGAGGTTGGCCGTGAACCTGCGATTCTCCTGTCTCAGCCTCCCAAGTACTGGGATTACAAGTGTGTGCCACCATATCTGGCAGGAAGATTCTTAAACACCTGTAAAGTGAACACCGCTGCTGGCCCACTGCTCTAAGAATAGAGGTATGTTTTGAACAAAGGGCTTTGTGTCCAGTGGGTTCACAAAAATTTGTTGAAAAAATAAGTCATTTGCTAGAGCTGGTAACAACATCCTCTATCCCTGAGTATATTTTGGGCAAGATCAAGATCACATGGAGGCCCGCTCAGGTGCACCAGCTCTTCCAAACAAATCTTTCTCTTCCTAAGGACTTGTGTTATTGGTTATTTCTCCCAGGTAACATGCAACAGTATTCCTTGGGCCAGAAAGTGATAAGCATTTTTTTTTTTTTTTTTTT